>MVGT01002634.1:361743-430087 GCA_002174775.1 Macleaya cordata | reverse complement strand
TACAGGTTTATTACAGGTTGAGAACCCTGAAATTACAGGGGAGACTCTGGCGAATTTTTCGTTCGTCCTAGTCATATTTTGAGGTGATTAGTGATATGGATAGCTGCATTAGTTTAACTCTGATTAGGTTTGTAAATCTTATTTAAGTTTGTTTAGTACTAATTAGTCACCTTGTATAATTAGCCTAACGCCTCGAGATGAGACTCAATTCTTAGAGATTGTGAGTTTCAAATTGGGGTGTTACAATATAGATGTATATGACTCGTCTACTTACATTATTAAAGTGACGAACTCCTAAATAACATCTTTCACATTTTTATAGAACTTTCAAAACTACCATTACATTTTCCACAAGCAAAATGTAGTAATGAAAATTATAACTTTTTTTTTCATTTTCATGAAGAATATATTTGACATTTAACAAATTAAAATACTAAGGTGGTATTTGTTTTTACCTAAAAACTTGTCTGAAATCTGATTCATGGTCTGACTCGTGTCGACTCAAATTTCATACCTTCAGTTGAATTTAACGAGATGAAGGTGAGACTCAAATGAATAATTTAGACGGCTTAGATTAAAATGCCTAAAAAAACAAACGCTACCTAAGTAATTCAACAGCTAACACAATTACACTAAATAGTATTTAAATAAAATATTACCTCTTATTCGCGTTTTCGTTACATTTTGCTCTTATTTTCTAAAATGAGAGAAATTTTGTTGTGATCACAAACTTACAGTGTGCTGCTCAGCAGTTGTCCATAGCTTTTTATGTGCATTTCGGCTAGAAAAGAATGTCACTTTGCAGTTGACTCGCCACACACAGTGAATGACACCATCAAATGGATTCGAGACTCGGCCAAAGACAAATTTAGTTAGTTTAAGAAAGAATTTGGTAGATCAATGACAACAACAACAACAACAACAACAACAACAACAACAAAAATAGACAACGAAGAAATATTCATTGAAAACAATGTTTGATAACAATTTCTCAAAAATGGACAATTCCATTCCCGAATACCTTTAGACCACGGTTTTAGTGGAAAACTGTTGTCTTATCTCCATACAACATTTTGTTAAAAGTAGTTTATTTTTAGAAAATTCGTAACCAAATATTCCATGCACATACAAGCAAACAAAATTAGAAGCAACAATTGGATAGTTTAGAGTTTAGACACTAGAACTTGGAAAACGATTTTTGGATGGACCAAAAACTAGAATTAGTGCTAAAATTGATGTGGCAGATAGAACCCAGTGCCATCCCCCTCTCAAAAATGGTTCGAGGACTTTTCCAAATAATGTGACAGTGGAACCGACCATGCCAACTCATAGAACTTAGCTAGGATCAATGATTATTTACCACCAATTTTTTTGGTTTTTCCCAGGTAGGTAAACAAGACTAACCAGTCTAGACTTAAAGAATCTGCAAACAACGGTTTGATATCGTCATATAGTAAAATATATGAAATAAGAACTTTAAAGATCTCACCTGATTGTGCAAAGTCCAACACTTACAATTAGAGCCATACGTACGTACCCGATAGACATATATGGTCACGGTCTCATTGATTAGTGAGAGAAAAATGTTGGAGTGTCCGAGTGAGCTGTTTGTTCGAGAGAATTGGGATGTAAAATTGATGGAAACCATTAGAGTGGGTGTTTAGAATTGTTAGACCTTTAGGGTTTTAATAGTGACAATAAAAATTTATTACTTATTACAAACATCTGTTTCACATTTTAAACTTCCATATGGAAAAGTATGACCCATCAACTTGCACTATTAATAGTGGCAAAACTTGTGAGTAACGTCTTACGGTCTTAACACATTTTTATATAACTTCCAAAACTATCATATTTTTTTATGAGTAATTAATGTCCAAGTTGCAGAAAAGTTTAGATACATCATAAGAAGAGTTTGAGAATCACATAAACTGCTACATCATCTCCAACATAGGTCGGAATCAATGCAGAGGACACCACTAACAAGTTTAGAAAATGGCACCACTAACGGATGCAGAGAAGGGTATCACCAACGGGCGCAATAAATTTTATTTAGAAATATCTACATAGATATACATATTAAATTAAATGGGTCTTACTTGTTGGAAATATTGTAGGAACAGTAAAGAAAACTTGAACGATTCAAGAACTCCAAGGCACGTAAACGCTGTCTTTCAAACAATATTTTACCCCTATAATTGCACCAGGGTATACGAAATATGTTTTCAGGATACAATGGAGTCTAACCGCAGGATTTGTGAGTTCGAATGTGCAAGATTCGATCACAACTCAAGAACAATCTTTTTGATCTCTGATAATGCCAAAAAAAACTCTAACTATGCTTTGGTTTACTTAGGATTTCGAAGTGTGTTGAGAATGGCCAACAAACCAAGTATTTATAGCCTTGGAAGCACCATTTCGGAGTGAAAATGGTGACTTTTCTGAACTGGTGCGAGGGGGTATCGATACCCACTGAATGGGTATCGATACTCATTCAAAAAACGACTTCAGATCACCTTGGTATCGATACCCACTGAATGGGTATCGATACAGGCGTGAACTGGATACTACCAGTCGCACCCCTTCAGCAGGTATCGATACTGACTTAGTCAGTATCGATACTAGCCTCATCTGTTGGCTTCCTTTTGGCTGGTATCGATACCAACCTTATTGGTATCGATACTACAGTGACACCATCTCATTTTTGGAAAAGATTAAGGCTCCAATAGCTCCTAGCGACGATGCGCACGTGCGAAGTGCAAAGTGCGCCACAAAAGCGCCCAATACGCCCTAAACGCCCAATCGCCCTTTCGCACACGCACGTGCGCGTGTGCGTGCGCGTGTGCGGTGGTGCTTTGCACCACCTTATCAATTCCAATGAGGACCCAACACTTAAAAGATAAACTCTAATAAGTGTAGTCACTTATAAACCTCAACATTCCAAGTCTCCCAAGCAAAGAAGGACTAAACCAAAGAAGAGTTAAAGCTACAAACCCACCCAAAGCTATTTTAGAAAATTTTACAACATTACTTTAATGGTAATACTGCAACCAAAGAATTTCGAACCCAAGACCTCTAAGTTGTAAGGAATGATGCCAACTACCTGAATAAGTGGTTCTTGGTCCAAAACTACCATTGAATTTCCCACAAATAAAATATATTGATGAAAATTGGAGGATATATTTGACATTTAACAAATTAAAACACTAAGGTGGTGTTTGTTATTAATTAGTTGAAAACTTATCTGAAATCTGATTTTTGGTATGACTCATGTGGAGTTGGAACGAAAATGAGATAGAACGCCTGAGCAGTTAATTAAAAAATGTCTCTAGTTTCATAATGCCTTCAGAGCCAAAGTGTAGAAACGTAGTTTGAAACATAAACACAAAGTTCTATAGCGTTACATCTATACTACAATTCTGATTACTAAGCGTAGATCACAAATTTTCAGTGTGCTACTCAGCAGTTGTCCACGTGTGCATTCAGCCTAAAAAAGAATGCCACTTTGCAATATTTGGTTTGATTCACCAAACACTTTGACCAAAGTCAAATGGATTTGAAGTTTGCTAGAGACAAATTTAGTTGGATTAGGAAAGAATTTGATACGATCATCCAAAGAAAATTGATTTAAAAATAGTTCTACTTTGATGCGGTCCCAATGCTTAAGGATTCAGGAAAAAACTACAGTGGTAATTAATTAAGAGTGGGAAAAAAAATGAAATGTTCATTAAAATCTATGTTTGATATGGACAATTCATTCGCGAATACCTCTAGACCACGGTTTTAGTGGAAATATGTTGTCCTTATTTTCATAAACAATAAAATAGTTTAGAGTATAGACAATATATAGAATCTAATGTATGGCAAACAAACTAAGCTAGAATCGACAATTAGTTACCACCAAATTATTACTTTTTTTTTCCAAGTAGGTAAACCAGTCTAGACTTTAGAATCTATTGATAACAGTTTGATTTCATATAGTAAAGTACATGAAACAGACAGAAATTGAGAAGATCTCACCATATATGGTCACGGTCTCACCGAACCGCAGCAAAAAAGAAAACAAATGTTAGAAACAAAGAGAGAGAAATGTAGGAGTGTCCGAGTGGGTTTGGTTCGAGAGAATTTTGGGATGTAAATGACGGATGAGACCAGTAGACAGGGTGTTTAGAGTAGTTAGGCTGTTAGGGTTTTTAATATGTTTAGCTTCAATTTCTTCAATTTTTTTATTTATTTTATTAAAGATTTTCTATATGATTGAACAAGTCAACTGAATAATTCGAGAATGTATACCACCATGGTGCAGAAACTTACAAATGACAATATGAGGATGGATATTTCGTTTCTCATCCAATATGAGTTGTTGTGAAATCGAACTTGGCGTATGTGGTATTATTATGGGTTTGTTTCATTACTTGAATTTAGAGCACTTTGCACAAAAAAAAAAAAGTGTTTGTGTACTCTCCTTGATGGTTGATCTCTAGTGTGGTTCATGTGAGTTGACAATTTCTCTTCATTTGTGGTCTCAAACTCTCTGTGTCATTCATAGTACCATTTTTTTTTAAAGAGGTGAACCTGTTTTTGAAAGAGATTAGTAAGTCAACCTAATAAAAAATTGAACTCGGATCTAAGTTGTCTACAACACCAATTGTGTTAATATGCACATTTATCTTCACCCATTGGTGGCAAGGTCTCGACTCGTTTATGATGTCTTTTTTACTCCAATTGGTGACAATACTCTTCTTTATTTATCTTCTTTTTTATGAGAAACTATTGCCCAAATTACAATGATAAGACAAAGATACACTGTTGACTACTAGTTAAATATGTATGAGAAGCGCAGAGGTACCGCCAAGATCATAAAGGAGTCGCCACTACAGACAAAGAGAAACCACTAAAATCCAAGAGTATATGATAGTCGCCACCATAAACGAATAGAGACATGCCGCCACTACCAAGGACGAGAGACGTCGCCACTACGAACGAAGAGAAGGCACTAACATATTACATAGAACAAACTTAATGGTAAACCACACTTAAGAAATTTTAATCCCAAAACCTCTCAAGTAATAAGAGGGGAGCACGACCACTAAGTGAAAGGCCCATGTGCCTTTATTTACCTTCATTGATGAGATGTTCTTTTCTTATGACATTTCATGTAAATATAATTGGAAAAATCCAGATCACAAAAAAAATAAAAATAAAAAAATAATTAAGAACCTAAAAATGTCTTTTCACGTGTTTAAAGGATCTTACAATTAATTAATTTTTACCCGTCCTAATAATTTAATAATTACTTATGCGCCCACCTTTGCGTGGTTGGACGTAAATATGACAAGATTCGAAAAGATTTTGGTAATTTTTCCGCCGAATTTAAGTTCTCTACCTGTGACTTGACGCGCAAGTTACTCGTATGTCCCACTCCCTCTCCCTCTCTCAGGTCAAGATAAAGTCTTGGAGGACACTCTCTTTCCCTTTTTAGGATGACAAAAAAAGGTAAACTTCTTCACGGAAATATCCCTACCGCCTTATAGAAATTACTATTATATCCCCTAAAACCCCTGACCCTCTCCCATTTAAAAACCCCTTCACCTTCTAATTTCCCAAACCTCTGCCAAAACTCTACCTTTCTTTCCACTCTCACAACCGCCTATCCGCCGGGATTTGACTGATTCCCGACGGAGATTATGTCTGAAATGGCATCTTTTCCGGTGGTTTTCTTCGACGGAGAACGGGAAGTCGATATCGGTAATGTTGGTGTTCATCCTGCGCTTGAATTCAAGAAGTTCCAATCCATTGTAAGTCAGAAAATCGGGATCTCTCCTCATCAGATATCCATCTCTCTAATCTGCCGGAAAAAGTCTAGATCTTCAGGTACTCGCAAAGTTCCGATCAATGAAAAGGTGAATTTCGGTTTGATCGTTCTTGAAAAAGACTGTTACTTTTATGCTGTATTGAAACGATCAAGAAGAGAAAAAAGAGGTAAACCACGCCCAAACCTAGTAGAAGAAGATTACTTTTCAGCATCACCGATTGATATCTCTCAGAACAAGTATTCAATTTCACCTCCAGAGAAGATGATTTTAAGACGAGATCAAGTATTTAATCCATCACAATTGGGTTTTGTTTCGCCGGTTTATGATCAGATTACATCACCGGAAAGTTTCTACAAGGGATTAGGTTTTCATCAGAACTACGAGAATCAACTAAGGAGCTTGCAGATTCAGAGAGACAACAACTACTTGATGTCTGCGATTTCGTATCCATATACAGATATGGAAGATGAATACATATATGGAAGGAACAGTGACCGTATCTCGAAAGGTATAATCGTATGCCAAGAATGTGCGAAAGGAAGGCCGATACCTTTTCACTGGTGCGTATACGATACGATCACAGTAGGGTTTCGATCGCCTGCAGGTCCAATTGCAAGGCCATCCAAAGTTTAACATTTTTGCTGTTCATCATTTTGTGAAGAATTTTTTTTTAGGTTTTTGTGCCTTCTTCGTGTAGAAGTCTTATGGGCTGAACAGAAAAGAGGAAGTCGAATAGGTCGCTGGTGGTAGACGAAAATTGAGGTATCTAATAGGGCGCTCGTGGTAGACGAAAATTGAGGTATCCAGTCAAAAGTATCGACTAGGATCCTAGATACCGTATAAGATGGAAGAAAGAATGGTGTTTGTCATCTACAAATGTTAATAGATATTATTATAGTAGGTTCTAGTGAGAGAAAGAGGTTCTAGAGAGAGAAAGAGAGAGTTGGTTGGACCCAGAAACTTAAAAAATGGAGAGGGTGTGATCAATGGGATGGAGAAAAAAAGAAAAAAAAAAGAAAGCTGCAGGTTGGTTGGCATACGTTTGGTGTGTGAATGATTGATATTTTTTTTTCCTCAATCCTTGCTCTTGTTAATCTATTGAATAGTTGTATTTTGAAAGAACTGTTGTGGGGGGATTGGTTTTGGGATACCTTGTCCATTGTGTTTGTTATGCGAATATTACCAAATGGGTTGGCTCGTTCTTGTTTTTTGTTTTCATTCAAGTTCAGTGGGCCATTGGCACTCGACAGGCTTATTATATACTGTTGGATCCAGAATATAATTAGACCTAAAGTTGGAAGAAACCCATCTTTTGTGTAATAACTATAGATCATCATATAGTTCTTAAATTTTTAATCTGGTGAAAAGTTGGTTGAAAATTAAAAGCAAAACAGAAAAAATTCAAGTCGATCTTTTAATAGGGTTCTTTCTTTAGAAGATATATCTTTTTGAATTTGAGCTTCTTTGTGAGGGCAAGGCAGTGGAAATCTAAAAATCTAATAAAAAAAACCCATGGATCTATAGATTTAGGGTAGAGAGAGAATAGTGGGAGTGACATACGTTTGTGCCACGTGAAGAGTAATATGCAACCCCTAAACTTTTTTTTGGCATGCCAAATGACAACAATGTTGTCACTTCCACCATGAGGCTGTAAGTGAAATTATATCCTCCCATCATTCAAAAAAAAATTCTTTGTATTGTATATTTTGCCTTTGCGTGTGCGCTTTCTATACTTCTATTATTGCAGTGGCCACGTGAAGATGATTCAAGAGCTGATTTAAGAATAGTCTTCTCATCATGTTAAGGTTTACCATTTTTTTGTGATGATAATTTTGTGCCAATTATCAAATTGGAGCCATGTCACTTCGTGACATTACCACTAAAAAACAAATTGAGTTGTATATTTCTACTTACCTTCTATATGTTTCACTCACCTTCTTAAGCATTTTACATGTTCTACTTCTACCTAATTTATTCTTACATTCTATTTACACCTACTTGTGGCCTTGTGGAAACGATCTAAGGGCTTTTTTGTGGCGTAGTTCTATGCGAATCCACACACTAGTGTAAACCGAGTGTAAGAGTAAACGTAATGGTAGTAAAGAAAAATATAATATATATTTTAGTACAAACTCAATGTAAGAAACACGAATAATACACGAATAGAGGTCTCGCTCAGTATCTTATATATTCTAATAAGTGTTACTATGTTTTATACTACAATTATTTATATACAATGTCCCATTTTGGATGTTCTCGTATTATTTATGATCTGGACATTATTCTATGTTTTAATCTATTAGGAGACTAGAGAACACTTGCAAAAAAATTAATTAAGAATGATTTGCGGAAGACCAGACCACTAGAGTGGTTGGAGGTATGGATTTTTATAGTCTAGGTCTTGATACTGAATCTCATAAAAATATTCAGCTTTAATTACAATATCGGTAATGAAATCAAACCTTTATGTTCCCTCGCCAACTAAATGTTGGCTTGTTCTTGACCCACATCTTTAACTAGATAAGCGATCTACCCATGAACAGTGTGGTTGGAGTGAGCCCCTTATAGAGAAAGAGAGAGAAATGGAAGGAGATGGCGGCGTGGAAAACGTCCTCATTTTTTATTTTATTTTTTAAACTTTTTTAAAAATATCAGTCGTATCTTGTTACATTTTTATTTATTTATGTTTATATTCCACTTACACTAATTCTAAGATTCACCTAAATATGATCTAAGGGTTAATTTTTTGTAAATGATTTCCTCAACGTTGAGATCACATCAATCCAAGAGTGTCTCCATATTTAAAGTGGGTCAACGAAATCGCACTTCGCCAAAAGAAAATCAATCCTCCATTTCACATCTCAGTGGACGTGGTCATCCTTCTCCCACGTTATGTGCAAGCAATTCGGGTTCATAGATTAAATCATTCTGGCCGTTGATTCAATGTCTACGTGGAACAATTTCTAAACTGGAGCTCAGCATTATCCGTTGGATTTTTTGTCTGGGCCCTCCAACATTGGGCCGTCCTAAGCCATCAGCCCATATCTAATCTGAAATCTCTGTTGTTGTCTATTTGTCGTTGTGTTTGCTTAGAGTACTCTTTTGTGCACCGACTTGAAGCGAGGGTGAATTAATCGTACAGTATAGTCTGTTGGCTATTCATTGAGTAATGCTAGGGCAACAAATTTTATAGACAAACGAAGGGCTCTTTCCACATGATACCGTTTGATTTGTTTTCTTGTTTAACATGTAAGATAAATAGCATGTTTGTTTTTTTTGTGTTTTTTGCCACTAATTAGTAGCAGGCCACACAAAATAGTTTTTATTTTTCACCACTAACTAGTTCTAGTTAGAGGCAAATTTTTAATTTTGGGCTTCAAATTCATTAAGTGGTAATAAGTTGTTTCCAATCACTTACTATAATTTAATGAGTTTAAAACCTAAAATTAAAAGTTTGCCTCTAACTACCAATAGTTAGTGGTGAAAAATAAAACCTATTTTGTGTAGGTCTGCCACTAATTAGTAGCAAAAAAATAAACAGACTCAAAGTGTTTTATAAGACGAAATACAAAAAAGTAAGAGTGATGTCAAACCCTAATTATTCTACAAAATTTGTTATATCAAACCTAGTTGCGGTCTATGTTTCACAAAGTAGATCATCTTAACAACAAATCACATTACTACGTTACAATGCATCTTGTTGCGTCCTGAGGTTTGATAAAACTACAAAATAATTTTAATTGTCATAAATTTTTTCAAATATTTTTGGAATGTATACTTAAATCTCATTATTCACAAAACCAAATTGATTTTCATAAAATGAATAAAAATGTGAAAAAAATAACTCTTTAATTTCTTGTTTAATACCATACTTTATTTTTGATTAGTTGGGGTAATATTTATTTATTTTTATTTTTTTAAAACATTTGATTTAGCAGTGTAGGATTGCATGGTACATGATCTATATAAGAAATAGTGTATCACGCTTAAGTAGCTATTTTTGCCTGTCTTGTTTTTTGCGAGGAACATCAAAACATGATATTATTTATCGAAGGTAGACAAATAATACAGTTAACTACTTAAGGCTGACAAAAGGGGGAAAATGTGATACTTTTGGTGTTTTGATACACTTCTTCATTGTATGAGGGTGAAATGCGTGTGGATAAAGCTAGAGATTATCTGATGAGATGGCAAGCTATTAATAATGGGTCAGATGCATGACCCAAAAAAGATAAGGTAGGTTTGCAATGATGATCAAAGATAAGCAAGACAACTGATCTGAAAGTAGAATGATGACTTGGCCAGTTGACGTGGAAGCCACATGGCATAGCTCCAACCATGAGTGGTTCAAAGAAAAACTATTTTTGAACCGGTGATGCTAGGTTTACCGAAAAACCTACAAAATTTTCTACCCAAGGCATAATCTACGATGGATGCATATCACTTTGAGATAGACGTGAATCATGAGGGTATGTGAAAAATAATTCTACCGTTGGATTAGTTTTTTGTAGGAAATTATGTAGGATTTTACTTTAAGTTTAGCATTATTCTTTTTGGACAAACCAAACACTAGAATTTGTGCCAAAAGCTGATGTGGCAGGTAGGACCCACCGTCATTCCCTTCCCCTTTGAGGGTTTTTCTAATTGATCAAGCATTAAAACCGATCATGCTACATATGCTTCTGGCATTAATTTTGGCATTTAGTTAGTCCAAATAGCATTATTTGCGGTCAAATTGTAAGGTGTTTATTTAAAATACAAAATAACTAAATTTATTTTTATTTTTGAAATTGATGTTCTGGCATCATTTGAGTAAGGATTTCGGGTTTTTTAAGAGGGAAATGGTAAAATCTTATTAAAAGATGAAAAAAGAAGAGACAAAAGAACAGTTACACAGGAGGACTTACATAGACATAAAAGCTTCCCAACCCTTTAACAAATGAATAAAACAGTAATTCTTGAAAACATCCCCCCTCAAGCCCCACAAGAACATTAAGGGCCCGTTTGGTTCGCGATTGGAAAACTTGTTTTCAAAAACTAATTTACACCTAAATTAACTACATTTTGTATCACATCTAAAACTATTTTTTGACTTTACTATAAAATCCTAAATGATTTCATTGAAAACAAAGAAAACAACATTTTTTTGTTTTGTAAAATCATACATGATTTTATTGTAAATCCTAAAACAGTTTTGGATGTAGTACAAAATGCATATTAGTTTAGGTGTAAATTAGTTTTTAAAAACAAGTTTTCCAATCGCGAACCAAACGGGCCCTAAACTTTTGGCTCTAAAGATGAGTTCCTCACACACAACCTCCTTAACATTAAAGGCACATTCTTTTCTACTCAACCAAATAGACCACCAGGTTGCAAATGGGATTATGTTCCAGATCTTTTTTACTCTCCTGTGCAAAGTGCAGCTTTGCTAAGTTTCAATGGTGCTAAGGATGCTGTTACTTGAACCCATGTCAACCTAGCGGAGTTAATGAAATAGTTCCAGACTGCCAATGTAGTTGGATAGGTGAGCAGCAGGTGTTGGACCGTCTCTTCATCCTTGTTACACAGGTAACATCTATTGACGATAAATCTACCTCTGCGTCTCAAGTTATCGATCGTGGGGATGGCATTCCTAGCAGCACACCAAATCATAAAGGAAACCTTAGAAGGTATCTCTCTTCTCCAAATAAGCTTGTCTTCCTACACTTCATCATTCTCCTTCGTAAGGTCCATATAACAATCCTTAGCAGAGAATAAGTTTCTTGGGGCAAATTTACATTTCAATTCATCCTCTCTATAACTGAGTAGTTGTGATTGATCGAGTAGATGCACTAACTCGATCAACATTCTTCTATCCTCGTTGTTCACCAGCCTGCTAAATCTAAAATCCAACCCATTACCATCCGTGATCACCTCAGAAATTGGTGCCGTTTGCACCTAAAAAGCTTGAATAATTGAGGAAATATGTCCTTTAATGGAGTGTCACCAATCTATTTGTCGAACCAAAACAACGTAGACTTCCCATTCTTAACCTTTATAACTGAATTATCTGTAATATTGTTCTTGTGTTTCAAGATATGTCTCCATAGTCCTGTGCCGTAAGGAGCATTTGTGGATGCAGGCATCAGTTGGCCATTCAAACCCCCGTATTTATCATCTACAATTTTGCGCCATAATGCCTTCTTCTCAGAGCAGTACCTCCATACCCATTTGGAGAGAAGCGCTGAGTTTGTTTTTAATAGATCTCTAATACCCAGTCCACCATTACTTTTGGGTTTTGTTACCTTCTTCCACCCCACCCGGCATTCTTCTTAGTTGAGAATGCACCCCAAAGAAAATCCCTCACGATAGTAACCATCTTAGCTTCAACTGATTTGGGTAAAGAGAAAAGAGATAGAAAGTAAATAGGAAGGTTAGAGAGAGTACTTTTAATAAGCACAATTCTGCCTCTTTTGGAGAGAAATTTTCTCTTCCACATGCTAAGTTTTCTCTCCATTTTATCCAGCACTGGTTGCTATATTTTTTTAGAGTTTGTTGTAGTTCCGATGGGCAGGCCTAAGTACTTTAAGGGTAACGGATCAGACTTGCATCCCAGCACTTCAATAAAAGGCTCAGCTGAAATACCTTCTCCTACGGCTGTGAAGGTAGATTTCTCTAGATTAACCTTCAAGCCTGTTGTGACTTCGAAAAGAATCAAAATAGATTTTAGCACCAACATCTCCTCATTCTTAGCACCCAGGAAGAATACCACATCATCTGCGAATTGCAAATGGGTAATTTGAAGACTTTGGGTACCCACTTTGAAACCATTCAATCAGCCAAGCTCCACTGCTTTTTTCATATATAAGGATAAAACCTCAGCCACTAGCAAGAATAGAAAGGGGGAGCGAGGATCCCCTTGTCTTATTTCCCTAGTGGGCTTAAATTTGTCCGTTGCCTCACCAGTAATAGAGACCGAGTGCTGCACCGAAGACATACACCAATACATCTAATTGCACTATTTGTTACCGAATCCACCCAACTTGAACAAATGTTTCACCACATTCTAACTGACATAGTCATACGCTTTCTCAATGTCGATTTTAAAATACCTGTGAAATTAACTAAAATAAAAAGACATCTAATAGTTTAGAAAGCCTTATAATCATTATTATGTAACTTATCTAATGGTTTGAATGGATGGAGAATTTTAAGTAAGGATTTTTTGAAGACCAGAAATTTAGTGGAAAACTAGTTAGATTTATAACATGATTTCTAATTAATTTTCCACCAGATCCCTGGTCTCCACTGAATCCCTAATCCCCACAAAATCCCTACTTAAAATCCTCCGTTCAAACAAACCATAAGTGTACATAAAGTTTTTTTGTGTACTCTGCCAAGTGACTCAACTCATGCACGATGCTACCATGTAAGACAACTAGGTCATCATACTACTTGCGCCTTCTGGTCTTTTGTGCTTTCGGGCATTAGCGCTTCCAAGTATCTAATTATATACTTATGCTTCTGAGAGTATGCACCTTCGGGAAATTTTCTTTTGCCTTCGGACATCTATTTCTTCAGAGTGTTTTAGGGCAAGTATTATGGATATTTTCAGACCACCAAAATTTATATATTTTAAGATTCTTTAATTCGCCTACTATATAGTGCTAACTCTTACATCCTTGTGTTTATTTATATGCTACTTCCCTCCCTGTGGGCTTATATCTCTTTTCAGGACATAACAATTTTTGAACGGTTATTGTTGGTTTAGGCATGTGTCAGAGTTGCCTCTGGCATATAGATCTTTAATTATTACTGGATCATTGTCTATTTTAGGTCATCCGACTCATCACCATTTTGGTCAAAGTTACCTTAAACATCCAGCTCTCTAATTATTACTGCATCGTTGTCTATTTAAGTCATCCGACTCATCACCATTTTAATCTACCAATCTAGCATTCTCAAAGCGCAAAGACGTTGCATCCTTTTGCTCCTCTATTTTCTACTTCCTTCCCTTGTGGGCCTCTATCTCCTTCCTCGATAGAATTATTTAAACGGTTATTAATTTGGTTTAGGCAGGTGTCAGTGTTATCTCTGACATTTAACTCTAATTATTACTACATCGTTGTCTATTTTAGGTCATTCGACTCATCAACATTTTAATCTGCCAGTCCAGCATTCTCAAAGCACAAAGACTCCGACACTCTTTTGTTCTTTTATTTTCTACTTCCTTTTTTATGGGCCTCTATTTACTTCCATGACATAACAAATTCTGAACGATTATTGATTTAGTTTAAGTAGGTGTCAGAGTTACCTCTCACATCCAGCTCATCCAACTCTTTAATTATTACTGCATCGTTGTCTATTTAGGCCATCCAACTCATCGCCATTTTCGAACCCTTATAACACTTCCGGTCAAAACACCCCCCACCCCACAAAAAAAAAAACATAAAAAGAAAAAAAATATCATTTTTCTTATTATTATTTATGGGTGATAAAGGCACCATTTATTTTCAAAAAAAAAGGGCACCATTTATAAATTGGAACTTATAAAAATGTTATTAAAAGATATCCTATTATTACAAAATGGGATACAAGGACATTTTGGCCAATTTAAAAGAGCACTTGGCCTTAAAAAGATACTAACCTTGGAACTTGGAGGCCTTGGTAAGGGGTAAAGGCTTAATTTTGGAGAAAGAGGGTAGTTAATTTACGGACCATTGTTAAAAAACTGACAAATATACCCTCTACCATAAGCATATGTTTTAATCCGACCACTTTAATGACAAAAGGGTATTTTAGTCATTAAAAACTTAGTTAAAAGGACAAGAATAGTAGAAGGTTGAGGAGCCAAAACGGCCCAGTTAGTGGAGCCTGCCAGAGAGAAACTCGTAACGTCGTTTTGAAATCCCTTTTCTCTCTCTACTTCGTCTGCAGAGCTCTCTTTCTCTCTCTAAAAAAGGACATCGTCCCGCTTTCGACCCTTGAAATTCCCTTCTTTCACCGCCATTTCTGTAACTCAACCGTTATATTTCCCAGAGTTCACAGAAGCTTCTTTATTGGCCTCGGTTATTTCTTTCCTTTTTCTAAAGATTTGTAGTAATGGCGGACTTTCCTCCAAACTTGGATGATGGAGAACTATGGCTTCCTTCAGATATTTTACCCAAGGAAGTCTCCTCTAAATTTTACCCAAATTTCCCTTCTGAGCTAACATACATGGAGGAACTAGCCCAACAACTCTTGCTTGAGCAAAACCAAACCAACATTAAACCTCCACCAAATTTAGCCCCCAACTTAAAGGTTCTACTTTACTTGCTTTTTTTTTTTTATTATCTTGTTTTCTTGTTCTTTGAAATCCAAATAAACCAGTTTTCTAACCTGGGTTTTGTTTTTCTTTTGTGGGTTTTGTAGCAGGTTAGACCGCCGAACCGGTTCTGTTCAATTGCTCCACCAAGACCCGAGTTGGGTTTAGGGTTTGGTGGGGGTACTGTTCTTGGTCATAATCTTTATGTTTCAGGGAATGGCGGTTCTTATTTTGGGTCGAGACCGGTTTACCAGTATCATGCGATAAAACCGGTTCAGACGCAGGTAAGAGTGAAAGAAACTGAAACCGCGTTGTTTAGATTTTTTTTTTTTGAGTTCTTTAAAACTTTCCTTTTTCAGCTTTTTATGGGTTTTGGGTTTTCTTTTTTTCTTTATTGGTTTGCAGGTTGGAAACTTTGTGCAAGCAAGAGCTCTGGTTTTACAGAGGCAACAAAACCAGGTTCAAAACCGCTTTTTACCGTTTCAGGTAAATGGGTCATGGAAGGGTGGTTTTGTACGGGAATCTGGAGGAGGAACTGGTGTTTTCCTCCCTCGCATTGGGGCAACTACAACCTACCCTAGAAAGAAACACAGTAAGTTAAACAGAAGAGTTGTTTTTAGTTTTCTGCTATTTTCCCCTGTTTTGGGTTTTTTACTACATTTTTGTTTAGTTTTAGATATGTTTAAGCTGTAATGAGGTTTGGATTTTTATTGAGAATCACATTTATGGGTTTTTCTTACTCCATTTTGTCTAGTTTTAGACATGTTTGAGCTGTAATAAAGTTTGGATTTTTATTGGGAATCAAATTTGTTGGTAGTTCTAATTTATTAGAATTTATGTGGTTCTTGTTGTTCTGTGTTCTGTTTCCCATTTTTGGGTTTTGCAGTGTCTGAAACTGCCTCTAAAAGAGCTTGTAATCTCATATGAAATAAGAAAAATGTGCTCTGATTAGTTTCCATGTAATTCCTTTCTTTTTGGTGTATTGGGTTTTCTTATTTGTTAAGTAAAACTTCATGATTGTAAATTTGTAAGTCTTTTTTTGTATTTTAGGCTTTTTATGAATTTTTTCTTCAAAATCTTCAATTTTTAAAAATGCTCATATATCTATTATTTAAATAATGCCAGGGGATCTCATAAACTATTTGATGCATTTAAGCACATTCTTTTTCATTTGGATTCATTAAAAGAAATAAGTTTCCAATATTTCAATTTATTTTAAATTTTTTTTGCCAGGTGGGAAAAAAGGGGAAGAGATGATTAAACAAAGAGGCCCAGTCAAAAAGGTTGCTGTGGGGAAGGAAGACCAACCTCCACCTGAGATGGGTTTGCCTCAGGAGTGGACCTACTGATATCAATCCCCTATTCTCTGACTCTGTCCTTTCCCAGTATCTGCTCTCAGTAAAACAAGAATAATATCTCCATGAAGAACAAGAGAATCAAAGTTGGAAGCCAAATAATCTTTGGGATTAGGGTTTTATTTTAGTGAAAAACAAAATGATTTAGCCATTTAGGTTTAGGAGGTAAAATGAAGAAGGAAGGAAAAGAAGTTTGTGTGTTTGGGGTTTGTTCTGAATTGAGCTTATTAATAAGCTAGATTTGTATAAAGAAATAATGAAGTTTTAGAAAGTTTTTGTGGGAAATTGAGCTATTATTGTTAGTTTATGTTGTACTAAGATTTGTAGTTTAAGATCTTGGTCTTGGTCTTGATTTCTTTTTATTTTTCTTTGTTGCTTATGCACAGTACTAGATGTGACAGTCTACCTCAAAACCCTGAGCTTTATCCCATTTGGGTACATTAGGGTTTTAGTGACATGGAAAAGCAAAAATAGAAAAAATTTATTGCTTGTCTTCATTGAGAAAGCAATTTAAAACTTGGAATGCATAGGAGGGAAGTTTGTCACTTTTAAAGGGTAATGAATGGGCCCCCATGGGTCAACATGCCAACATTGGTGTATAATATTTACATTTTTTTTAAATGTGTTTTGAACGTGTGATCTTTGTTGACGGACACTGATACATGTTAAAGAGAGAACTGACCCGGCTTTTGTGTTTTTGGATAAGAGCTGGGATTTTCAAATGTCCTTGATGTAAATTATAAAATTATAAAGATCCTCCTACACTTTTATTCATATATATAAAGTGACTTGTGAGTTTTACATAGAAATCATTTGGGACTTATTTTAGATATTGATGTTCTCCTCATCATATTGATTATCATAATAGAATATGGGTTCATTCTAAAACTTATAATTCTATTAAATTATAAATCAGTAGCAAAATAAATGGCTAAATTAACATTGATTTTTAATCACAACATGATATCATTACAAGTCTTAGAAAAGATTAATTTTTGGTAAGGCTGAATACATAGTTAAGAGAATAGGCTGATCTTCGTTGAGGCTAACTGCATAATTAAGAGAACATCCTCACCCAAATTCAATCTTAATTTACTTTACAAATATAGCTATCAACCTTGTTTAAAAAAAATTCAAAATACGTCAAGGCGTAGATAAACCATAATGGGATATGAGAAGCACAGAAAAACCACCATGACCACATAACCAAATGTGATAAACTCAGAAAAACCACCATAACGGGATGTAAAATAATATTGAACTATGACAATACATTTGTATGATATTGGGGATGATGAAATTTTTCTGCCCTTATGCTTTTAGTAATGCTAGTGGTATCATATTTTCAGTCTACATTAGCATGGGGGCGACAATTTGGTATTGTGTACGTATGTGTTTGTCTATTTGTCTGTTTATTTTTGCTTGGGATTAAACACTGTTTTTATGCAGTGTACACATTAGTAAGGAGACTCAGAACTCATAACCCAAATTGTGTAGTATTGATTTGAGTGGGTTAGGGCTATCGGCATGTGATTTTACTACAGGAACTCCGGATTTGCACACAAAATCATACCTCGGGTCTAATGTAACCTATCACGACTTCACTTTTTTAAGTGATTATAGACTTTAATATACCACTTTGTAACTTTTAATTATTGGATGAAGATTATATAACGTACAAATTTATAAAAGAGTGTACAAAATAGCACTCCGGCACTATGCTACCTATTGACGAAAATGACTTGTCCTTAGGGGGCATGACAGCTTGGTTCCAGTAGGGTATTAAACTACCCGGAATGAGTTCAGTTCCCAAATAGGTGACCCCTGAGTCAGCTCTATTGGTTCCAGTTGGATATCTAACGGAAATGTAATAGAGAATATAAATATGTGAGAAAACAAACTTGGATCGGTTCCCATTGCGGAGGACTTGAAGAAAATTATCTTTAACTATAAGAGTGGGAAGGCCTACTTTAAAAATGAATATTTTTTTTTATTGGTGGGGTCTCCTTGACCCGAGTCAAAGCCTATTATATTCAAACGGTAATGATTCTCGTACAAAACTATGTTGATCTGGAACCGGTATAAATTATCTGTTCTACATCCAACCGGGTATTGAGATTCTGGTACCATTGACACCCATAATTTTGTATCTTTTAACAAGGTTTTCAATGTCTTTTTCCTTCCCTAGATTCAAGGTTTCAACTTAATTTCTTCTACACCCTCTATAATTGTTTTGAAAAGTATTTTTTTTTTATATCTTTGGTGTCCGGGCTAGTTTGCGCGACTAATTTATGGGCCCTATAGAAGAAGCAGCCACCTAAGAATCCCCAAGTGCCTTTGAGGGGAGGTGACTTATGGGGAGCAAATCCATGGTCGAACCAGTCGAGCAACCCTTCAAGGTTGTTTGAAAAGTATTATAAAAATTGTATAATGTTTTAGTAATATCTTGAATAATTTGAATTTTTATTTTTTTATAGTTTTTAACTGTTTATAAGTCGAATACATTGAGAAATTTTTTTTGTTATTTATTTATTATTATTGGAAACGGTTCCAAAGTTAAGCGTTGGTGTGCTAGTTGGCTAGTTCCCTCCGCCCTTTTTTTTGCGGTAGTGCGGATTACGAAGATAGGGTGCGAATTACGAAAATATGTGAAACATATTGACCGTTGGATTAGCCTTCTGTAGCAACTGTAACTTAAGCATTTCCGTTCTTTTTGGCCTACGCCATCGGTTCAAAAATCATTTCCTTTCTCACATTATAAACTGAGAACTGTTAAAAAAAATAATAATAAATACACTCAGAAATATTTCTAAGTAACCACTGTGGCTAAAAGATCTTAAAAATGGAGTAAATGGGCTGTATATTTACAGCGTCACAGGGGGGGCCAGGCCCAGGCCCACGTTTTAACTTATTTGGGCATTGTAATATAGTATCACGATGTTTTGGATCATTCATTCTAGCTCGACCCCATTACTTTTTTCGGGACATCAAGCATTTTTGGTAGTACAATTTGGATTGAGAAGGCTAGGCTATATAGTATACACTTTGTTACATCTTTATTGCTCTAAAATTTTGGGATTTTGCAGTAGTGCCCTCTTATCGAGCAAAAGACGATCCCAATCAAAGGCAAAGTCATGGAACCTGTACGTATCCTTTGAATCCCGGCCTGACCATCACCTAACAACAGAATACAGTATACTTCACCTTCAAAATTAATTCCTCGGGGAGGATCTCCTTATCATTAAACACTATTGTTTCTCTCCTTTCAAAGGATCCAAATAACAATATAAGGTAAACAATGCCAAAGAACCTTCGCCTTACGGTAAGCTCGAAATAAGATTCAACCTTCAAAACAATCTCTGACTGATCTTGGCATGACCCATCTCATTCTAAAGAGAAAGAGGAAGTGCATCTAGGTGTATACCGTTTGATGATCTCTTCACACAACTCTTTGAATCATCTGATGGCATACATCTATTTGAATCATCAGGTCCACAGTGTTGCGAACTTGAAATCGTGTTACCAATAAAGACACTTCATTCATAGTGTGTACCAAACACAAAAAAAAATATGGCTATAGAATTGGATTACTTGCTTGAGTTTGAACAATTTTTCTTTAGGTTTTATTTGGACACTCTGTTTGATGGGGATCAAGTGCTCAACCTATAAGTGCTTGTGTACAAAAAAATATTTGATCAAATCAATGGGGAGCTCTTCGTGGCCTATTACCAATCATTTGTTTCAAAAAAGTAAAGACACAGTCCTGACCAGGTTCCATCAACGTTAATGACCTAACCATTTGACCCACAAGCAGTCGAAATGTCGAATTGAGTTGGCCATTCGTTGGGTGGACGTCCTTATTGATTACACGTGCTCTCAACATGGATTGAGATTGGTGAACGATATAAGATCGACCTCAGATTTATATTTTAAATCGTCAGGACATCCTGAATTCATAATGTTCAGGCCATGCAGAATCAATATTAGGTTATGAATTCACATCACATCGTTTTAAATTTTTTAACATTGTCAAAATTTGATTGAAAATTAACTATAAAATAGATGATCCAAAAATTTGAAATTTAAAATTTAAAATTAACTTATCTTTTTATATGAGTTTTCAATCATGTTGTGATTAGGATTGTCGGCATAATAGATGGCTACGCCAAATTTACCCTGCAAATCCTAATAGACATATAATTTGTTAATCAAAAAAGGCTTTACTCTGAGAGGCATGTGTCTGTAACCAAAAAATTGCCATTGTTTTCATTTATTTGTCTTTCTTTAGTTTAGAATAACTTTTCCTTGGTTACAAATAAAAATAATAATAAAAAAAAACTTTCCTATAATAAATTTTTCTGCTCCGTGCAAAGGAGAGCAACAAATATATGATGGGGTGGGCCCTGGTTAAGTACTGTAATCTTTGGAAGCTTGAATCTTTTAGTTTTTTTGGCTGCCATTTAAAATTCAAAGAAAATCTCTATTTTGTTATTTTAATTTTGTGAGGTGTAATCTACATTGAGTTGGGTGCATACATAGTGAATCCTTAATTTAGAATTCCAACAAATTCTAAGGGGAGAGGTGGGACTCCAAAACAGGGATTTGCTGGAAAACATGTTTCCCTGGGAAACAAGTTTCGAGGGATTCTTGACGGCCAAACAGACTAGAGAAACACAAATCACTGGTCCCCACTGAATCCCTACATTATAATCCCCCATCCAAACAAACCATAACTTTTATACAAGACCCCTAATGAACCAGCAATAAGATTTTTGTTAGATTAATATTTTAGTCCTACCTGGCTACCTTATCAAAGCCAAGGAAGGGTCATGGCTTTCACCCAGCGACAATATTAATAGACCAGCTGAACGGATCAAGTGTCATATTGAAATTTGATGTTTAAACACGTACGTGGGCCCATAAGCAATGGTTATTGGTTCTTCCATGATTATCACTCTTGCCACATGTCATGGTTGGGTTAGCTAGCATATTTGTATGTAAGTAAATGGTTTATTTATTTATTTTGGCCGTTTTGGGTAGATAAGTTTGTGAGTCCAGCCTGATATAAGAGTGAAGTGGAGTAGCTGTGAATAAATTTGATGTCCAAAGTGAGAAAAAAAGTTAGGTACATTCAATTGAAATTCAATATTATCCTTAGGGTAAATTCCTGCGAACACGATGTCCTAGGTTTGATGATAATTTCGAAGATGATCTTCCACCATTTTGCAAATTGGTGGACACAATTGACTGAGATACCTAGAAAAGCATTCGCGCCCACAACGAAGTAAGATGATCTTTCTTTTCTGCCAGCTCGGACAGTCTAAGTGTTTTTTGGTGAATTTAGACTCCAGTTTAATTATCGTTAATATTGAGTTATTGATTTCATGAAAATCAAACTCATTTTTTTCAAAAATAAAAATAAAAATTTTGATTTTTCTTATGTGTTTGAGTTAAATAGTTTTCGTAGGTGGAGAGGTTCAGGAATTATCATAGTGAACAAGAGTGAAACTGATTTCAGTAGTGTTTTCTTGAAATTCTTCGGTTATTTCACTATAGATCTTACAAATTGAGTTACAAGGGTTTCAAGTTTCATCTTCCTATATATGTGAGATTATTCTCAACACGTGCATTTACATATGGTGTTTGCTCTTATACCATATTAAATTTATAGACATCCAACTCACAATCAATTAACAATAAGTGCAGAGACCTAAGATCTTATTAGAAACAAAAGAGTCATCCTGAAATAAAAAATAGATTGCATATATCATTTTTTAGTAAAGTTCTAATTTATAATTGGAACTAAAATCTCAACATATTTAATAAAAAATTATACTAATGTATAAATGGAAGTGACCTTGTCAATAAGAGTTATGTGTAGCTGGAAATCTTTGTCATTTATTATCTCCTTCAAACCCAGGCAACATGTTTTATATATATAGTAAGCGCAAATTTGATCCTTTAAGCTTAAAAATGATTTTGAAAAAGAAAAGGTTTAATATGATGATCACCCCACCACGTCTAGCTTTTTTTTTTTTAGTTAAACAAAGAGAAGATAAAACAAACATGTTAGGCAGTCCACTGATGTATATATTATACATGGTGTTTGTATTAGCTATAACTGTTAATTAAGAAAATCTTCTACCAAGACGTCAGAACAAACATATCTTTCAACGAAGATGTGAAAGAGTTGGCATACGCCCTACTTAATTAAATATTTTTGGAACTTTTAGAATCCAACCATTCATTTTTCAAATTCTATATATAATTAGTGGAATTTATGTACGCATGATTGATTATATTTAAGCGGATCGATATGAAAATGATGTTTGTGATATATATAATTTATTTTAATAAGTTATTAAATTCTTTCAAAAATGTAATATTAAAAAAGATTCTTTTTTTTTCATGAAACGTTAATAATAAAATTAAGAGTGCGAGCAGCCATTGTTAATTAGCATGATCGGTAGTAGTATCAAAGGAATGGTTCGCCGTTATAATTTCTGGCCAACTCTCTTTTAGTACAAGTGTACCTATGAAAGGAAGGTAGCAATATTTGTTCGCTATCGTTATTTTAAAAATAATAATAGTTTCGAACTTAATAACCAGAACCATAGTATAAAGGTGTAACTCCTGTTTCAGAATCTCGTGCTCTCGCTTCGAATCACGCTCGGATTTATTTACTCAGGAAGCATTCTGGAACTAGGACACTTTTTAATTGACTGTCTAGAGCTCCCACTCTCATTCTCACTTCTGTTCTGCGCTCCGGTTATTTAGATTTCAAGGAATAACGTTAAGACCATTTTTAGATGATGGAAATTGAATCACATTCTTACGATTATATATGATTCTATTCCGGTTTAGTTGGTTTTTTAAACACATAACCCAATTAAGTCATTAAGTAAAGAATATGATTTCTCCAAAAATAAAGAAATATTAAACCTAATAAATTAAGAGGTAGATTTGTAGTTTCCTCTCCTTTAGGATTAAATTTTCGAAGATATAATTTTCATTCTTACCATCTAAACATGTGATAGCTGTTATACAATTAGAATTTTATTCCTCGTGATTACTGTGTTTTGTGATTCAAGGCATAGTGCAACTGGGTGGTGCTCACCCACCGTACAAAAGGGTGAACAAAAAAGAACTACCCCGGCCAGACCAGTCGTCGGTAATCTTTGGATACTCACTCACAACAAACACAGTACTCGTGCAACGTAGAAGTAGAACAACACGATCCCAATTAAAGTTAATAAAAATCTTACTTTATAAATTAAGATAAAATCAGAGCCCTGTAGATCATCTTTAACCTTAAAAAAATTAAGATCAATATAAAAAGGTTTTGAGATGCCATTACTCTGCTGTAGGGGTAATTCTGTCAAATTTGCAATCATTTGATTTCTCAACAGTTAACTGCCCTAACATGAGGCTATACATACATATTACGCCAGTGGGGACCACACTAACCATGTGATAACAATATAATCATATTATCGTAGGTTAGTTAAAAGCCACAACTGGTTGAAATGCCAGCTGGCGCAACCTTGATAACAAGATCTCCCCACAGCTAAGACAGACACTATAGCAGAACATGGTGATGAAGGGTGTTAACTGTCATCCACTGCGCACGATAGATAGAGCCAAAATGTCCCCTTGATTCTTCTCTAAAACTTTTTAATCTCGTCTGGTCAAAGATTACTTTGTATTTAATTTTAACCTGCAGGTAATTATCGTCTTTTTAGATGGTAGGTAATTGGAGAACACTAACATGCGCTGGGGTGTTGTATTCTAGATTGGTTCACAGCAGCATCACTTAGTACTTGGTGGTTTCGGACCACTAGTATATCTTCTTGTTCACGCTTTCAAGCTGAGTGGGGGGTTTACTTTACTGTCACATATAAATGTGAATGTGGATATTTGAACGTGGTCCTCGTGAATTCCTCAACCATATTGGCGCACGTTATGAAAATGAAAGGATAAAATCTAATTTGCATATTGGAGTAAATTAAATTCTGGGCTTTTAATATGTGGAGTCGGACTGGATAGTCTCATGTACAAAATCAGAACCAGTAGTAGAGTAATTGGAGACGCCAGGGATACATTTAGTAGTGTTAATGTGGGTGGCTCTGATTATTATTAATTCAATGTTTCCATTTGCAGAGGATGGACATGGACCCTCATCAAGATTCAAGAGCAATTGAACCCAATAACGTGCAATTTAAAGTTGGGTATACGTTTTAATTTTTCGAGTACACGTTAAAAACCTATTACAAAGTAAAAACAATTAATTATTTATTTTTATTTTTGACGAATGATACTATTTACCTAAGACACATATTTAAGAAGATGAAGATACATCATGACAGACCTAAAATTATAATTTCTAAAATAAAACTACTCGACTCAGTGGTAGATTGCGTATTTCTGAGAGGTGGTTGTTGATTCAATTTCGCATAAAATAAAATTTCTTGTTATGATCTATGTCACATATTCAATATTCATCTTTGGATTTATCCTAGAGATAGCTTTAACCCCAAGATATGACTTTCATATCATTTGTTAGAGACTTATAGTCTATTTTGATAAGGGATTTGGGGGAGGAATTTTGTAGGGACTAGGGATTTGATGGAAAAATCATGTTATATTTTTCCTCAAAATCCCTAGTCTCTACAAAATCCCTCCCTAAAATTCCTTATCCAAACAGACTATTAAATTAATCTCTTCGAGAGCATCCATATTGTCTCAAACTTAACCACTTACTTAAAACAAAGTGTGGAGTCTTAATATTATCTCAAAACACCACAAATATATTATTAGAGATAGAAAGATTCATATCTTATGAACTTATCTTTTTTTTCGCATAGTCCCATAACAGTTATGGTACTATTCGTTTGATCCTAATTCTGATTTCTGAATCATACAAATCGATCGCTTTCATGTTGTCGTGTAATAATTGGAGTTTGAATATTCTCTGTTACTCTCCAAGCTAACAACACTTCATCTTAAAATCGGGTTCTATCCTAGCTCAAATTTTGTGGTAGATTTCCATGACGTTTCTAGTCTGGAAAATAGTGCAACCTGCTTGCTTGGCAGGACCCTCCACTTTGCAATGCTGGCAGGTCATGTCTATTTCCTAAAAAAGCTTATTAATTTGTCGAGTGTTCACCATCTCACCTTACCCTAACCACACCAACGTTCTAAGAGGTCCATATATAAACGAGTCGGGTTAATTAAGGATCCGACCCGACGCGCATGTTAGCAATGACTTGAAGAGTCAGTAAGCACGTGGTCTTTGTTGATATGAGAGTACAAAAAAAAATAAAATTTAAAAATTTAAAAAAATGAAATGATAAAATAGGCAATACTTCACTTCATGTCACTTGTCTTCACCATATCTCCCACCCACGATTCACATAATCCAACAAAAATGGTCAACTTATAATCCCTTAGCTGTTTAACACCTGGACTTTGACCAGTCTTTTTATTTCATGCAGCCAAAAAGTCGACTCATCCAACGGTCATAAATGTTCAAGATTGTTATACATTCATTTGATATCCTAGATCAATCAAAAGTTGTAAACCTTCAATCAATGAAAGGGATTTGATCTATGGCCCACTAAGATGATGTTAGTACGTTAATTGCACGGTCCTGATCGAAATCATGAACACCATTTGTAAGTGGATAAGATGAAAAACAAATAACTCGGTGGAACTGCGTAGTAGGGGACGAGTGTTAGTTATAGAGAGAGAGAGTGAGAGGATGAAGAACAACATGGAAAATTATGTTTTGTCGACAGCTGGGACTGTCGGCGCAGAATGAAGCATGGCCATGAGCCAACTCCATTAATGCTCGCGTCTTCAGTAGATAGTAGTAGTAGTAGTACAGAAGATTGTATTTTTGTAACCACCATAGCTCTCTCTCTCTAAAACTCTTCACTCTCTTTCTTTCTCTCTCCTCCTTTTAGTAGCGAAGACTGAAGAGTGAAGACAGAAGAGCGATTAAGAAAATTGCTTTTAACTCAAGTACTCAAACACACTTTCTCTCTCTACGGTTAATTAATCCTTCTTCTTTCCCCTTCCTTTTGGTTTTAATAATACTCTTAAAACGTCGAAAAGCAAAGGAGATCAAAAAGAGAAACACAAACAAATTGAGGAAATTCAATCTTTCTCTTTTTCCAGAAACCGAAATCTCGAAGATTCTTCTTTTGTTTTTTCAACAACGAAGAGGTGGAAGGAATTTTTTTGGAAATTTTTTAGTTGAGGAATTTGGTCTGAGATCGAAGAAATTCAAGTAACAAGAAAGAGATCTTAATTAATTATCTGATGCATTGCTGATCCGAAGGAATACAGTGGAGTGAGTGAAGATCCAAGGAAACGAATATTTGTAATTCGAGGTTTGTGGTTTTATTTGTCGAAAAAATTAGGGCATCAAACTGGATTTCTCATCAAAAAGTGGAGATATCTGGATCAATCTGGAATTGTTGTGGAGTGGTGATATATTGAATGATTCCTGCATTTTCTACAGTGGAAATGGAGAAGTTAACTTAGAAATACAGTGGAGGAAGCTTGTAGTCCTGTTTGAACGGCGGGAAATGGTGTAAAGAGGAATTGGAGCAAATTAAGGATTCAAGCATTTATCGAGGAAATTCAATTATTTGTTTCTCGGAAATTTTTTCTTTGATTCTAATTGAACGGATTCATGGAGTCTCATATGGATCATTACGAGATCATGGAGCAGATCGGACGAGGAGCTTTCGGAGCGGCGATTCTCGTTAATCACAAGTTGGAGAGGAAGAAGTAGGTGTTTTCTTTCTGCTTTTGTCCTCTATCTTTTGTTTGGCAATTTTATAGTTCACTCTTAATTATCTGGATTATTTTGTATTTCAGGTATGTTTTGAAGAAGATCCGGCTTGCACGGCAGACCGATCGATGCAGGAAATCCGCTCATCAAGAGGTAAACAAATTTAATAAGTGGATCTTGATTTCCTTTACCTATTATCTTGTTTTGTTTTACATTTCGGAAATTTGGGCTGCAGATGGCTCTCATTGCTCGAATTCAACACCCTTACATTGTCGAATTTAAGGAGGCTTGGGTGGAGAAGGTGAGATTGTGTTTTAATTATAGAAACTGTAGTTGTTCTCCCTTAACTAGTTAACTTTTTCCATACCTACCATTTTGTTCCTGAATTAAAGATCGCAATGTAGGGTTGCTATGTTTGCATTGTCACTGGATACTGCGAAGGTGGAGATATGTAAGTCCTATTAAGAGATATGAAGTTGGATTGGTGTAGGAATTTGATTTATAAAAACTTATGTATTGACATTCATTCCCTTTAATTAGGGCTGAGTTGATGAAACGAACAAACGGAGCATTTTTCCCAGAGGAGGTATGGTCATTTACTCACTTGTTCTACTAGAATCCAATTGTTACTTATGACTGTTTCTTGATAACAATTACTGCTACGCAGAAACTCTGCAAGTGGTTCACTCAACTTCTATTAGCTGTTGAATATTTGCATTCAAACTTTGTTCTACATCGAGATCTAAAGGTTTGTGAGTATTGTTGAATGCATTTGAATTTCCTCTGTACCTCCAGAGAGGCCATACACTGATTCTCTTTACTATTTTCTTTGCAGTGTTCCAATATCTTTCTCACCAAAGACCAGGATGTCCGTCTTGGTAGGTTGGATTTTGATGTTTTAGCTAGCTAAAAATGGACTATTTGCTGTACCTGGTTAATTGGTTATTGTATTATTACCCTTGTATTACTGATGATAAATATTTTGGTTGTGTTCAGGGGATTTTGGACTTGCTAAAACTTTGAAGGCTGACGATCTGGCTTCTTCTGTACGTTCATTTTAAATAGTTGTGATTTTCCTTTTTACCTTTCAATATTAATTTTGGAGTATAGTCTGTTTATTGACTCCGACAGTTGCTGTTCAACGGATTGAAGACTTGGTAGAATGTTTTTGTTATAGTATTCTGGGGGAGAAATGGTCCTATGGCTATGAGGGCCTATGAGTTCTGTTTTCGTGTTTCGTTACCTCTGAGTAGTTTAGAAATCCTTGTGAAAGTTGGACAGTATCATGCAAACTAGAGTCATCCAATTGCTCGGTCATCCAACAAAAAGTGTAGTTTAACCTAAAAAACACTTAGTTTATTTGAACCTCTTTTAGCATAAACTAAAAAAGTGACATTGTTATCAATAATTTGTTTCTCTGAAGACTTGTAGTTTCTATATCACAGTTTTACTTTGGGTTTCAGTTGATGATATCAGTTTTAGACTTGTGATAGGAAACAGTTGCGTTGGTATATCTTCTGTGAAGCTAACAGTTTGAGCATGAATTACCGTAACAAAAAATTAGTTGCATAGGAGCATCGGTAAAGACTGTAAGAGAAAATTTAGGAATGCATTATTGCAATGAAAAAGTATGTACTTGAAAGTGCTAAAGAGAACTTTGGGCGTGCATAAGTTACTATGGGTATTCGTTGGTTATTTGGCTTAAAATGGGGGTCATCTGAAACAACATGGCCCCACTTTTTTTTTTTTTCTTTTCTCTTTTTCCAAAAAACTGAAGTGACCTGAAGCCTATATTTAGTGCTATTTGGGGGAATAATAGTTCTTTTGTTTCTTTTCTGCTTAGGTGGTCGGAACACCCAATTACATGTGCCCAGAACTGCTAGCCGATATTCCTTATGGCTTCAAATCAGATATCTGGTCTCTAGGTATGATCGTGTTTTCTCCTTGAGTAACGTTTTGTGATGTTCATAGCCCCCTTTATATTTAAATTGCTTGCTGTTGAACAGGATGCTGTATCTACGAGATGGCTGCTCACCGCCCTGCATTTAAAGCTTTTGTAAGACTTTTCTTCCTCGATTTACTTTGCTGCAACTCAGTAATTTGAAATGGGTTACAAAGAAGCTATACTTGGTCCTAAGACATGATGTACCAACAATCTGGCATATGTCCCTCATGGTAGTTGATATTAGTTGAAAACTGAATCTCTTCTTCTTTGAACACTGGATATTGAAAATTCAACCCATGAGCATTTCTTAATTTGGTTCAATGCTTGAAATACATTGACGTTTGTCCCTGTTTCTCATAATATATGAAAGACATTTACATGGTCTGATAGAATAACACCACTAAGGGAAGTGGTCCAAAGAGAACCTCAAAACCTTAGTGACTTTTTTTTTTATCATTTTCTGAGCGTAGTCCACCAGGATGTTTGGTATTTTTCTTCTCATCTCTGTAGATCTTAACATGACAGAAACAGTTATTCCACAAAGAAATCTGACCTCTTGGTCCTAACACTCTGTGATTTCAACCAATGATGATGAGACTTGCACTTCCATAAGTGCAAGATGCAAGTCAAGAGCTGCTTTCTGTGTTGCAACCAATTTCTGTAATTTGCACTGCATCCAATTGTCACTACTTTTGTTTTTTATTTTTCATTGTGCTTAATGCTACATTACAAAACATGAAGTCTCTTGCTTTTCTATTAGGATTTGATATAATTTCTGGAGGAAAACTATTCCTTTGAAATCCATTTGTCACAATTTTATTTTATTTTCCGGTCGTTACTTAAAACTGGTCTTTTATTGTTACCCAAAACTATTGCACATAAAATTAGCAATTTCAGAAAAAATTTCTGCATTATTTGGTGGTATTTCCTGCACGAAATGACATTTGCATAAAAATTTTCTTAGTAGAGTTCCTTAGTTTCTTAAGTGGTGTTTGTTTTCTTTAAGCATCTGAACCTGACTTGTGTAAATCCAACCTTGTATTGTGTTGGATCTTCAAGCTTAGAAATTCTAAAATCAACTCATCCGATTTGTACATCCAGTTAGGCCTTCATTTTAAATTCAGGTAAAATTTTTAGCGGAATACTCACTTTAAAAGTCTAACTGGACCAAGAGGTAAAAGTATTTAAACAAGTCAGATTCAATCCATTGAAACAAGTAAGGTTCACACAAGTCAGATTCAGATGCCTAAAAAAAACAAACACCACCTTAGTTTAATTGGTTTGCGTGAGGATTATTGTGCATGATCTGAATTCCTTACCTCATCTAAAATATTTAACGTGAGTTCTTGAGCTTCATATGCACTTGCTGTATATTTCATTATGAAGATTGTTTATATGATTTTATACATTCTGGGTTTCAGGATATGGCAGGATTGATAAGTAAGATAAATCGTTCCTCCATGGGTCCTCTGCCTGCCTGCTATTCCTCTTCCTTGTAAGTCTGAATGCCTTCGCACTAGTATTCGTTATTTGTTGTAAGTTAAGCTATAAATAAATTATCTTCTTTAGTGTGCATGGTGGGGTTAGGATGATCCCTGTAAATATATAATCAATGCATTACAAAATGTCATATCGTGCAGGAAAACAATCATCAAGAGCATGCTGCGGAAGAACCCAGAGCATCGGCCAAATGTAAGCCTCTACAAATCTTTTTGCATTTTTATTCTTTTTCACCATTGACACCCTTGGATTTTATCTAACAGTTCATATTTAACACTTGATCAGGCATCCCAGATTTTAAGGCACCCTTATCTGCAGCCGTACGTTGATCAATACCGCCAATCCTCCAATCCGCCTAAGCTCTCCCCCGAAAAGCCAATCTCCAATGTGCGGCGCGCTCAAAAGCACATGGCTGAAAGCCAAAGCAGTAACAGTTCTAGCAGCGACAAAGAAAGTCTAGTCTCAAGTGATAGAAACAACTCGGATTTGGTGTTTAATTGTGACAATGGAGGTGACTCTGATCAGCCCATGCCAAATGATGAGCATGGCACCAACCTGTCCAATGTGAAAACAGATGAACAGTCTGGGATGGAGCACTTTCATGATGATCCAAGACCAAAAGTTGAATCTAAGCAACCGAAGACCATCAAGAACATATTGATGGCTCTAAAAGAAGAGGGAAAAGTTAGAGAAAATAGTTCCCCCTTAAGAGGCAACAAATTAAAGGCTGGAGGTGCATCCAGCCAAAAACCTAACACAGAAGCATCTCCTAAGGTTGTCCCAAAACCCAGCACTGCAGCTTCTGCTTTGAAATCCAATTCAGATACACCCATGGTTGTACCAGCCAAAGCCAACACTGATTCTGCAAGACGGGTCCAAGGATCAAATCCTTTAAAGCATCAGGTAATAATGCGATTCCTCTCTATGTTTATTATATTAGAAGAAGAGTGACTGAAAAACTTACAATTTATATTCCCTATCTATTTCAGTTACCTGCATTTGAGTCATCACCAAAAAATAAAGCCAGATATGAAGGAACGCCTCCTTCTGGTCCTGTAAAACAAGTTTTAGAAGATGGAGTTCCTGGTAAGCCAAAGCAACGGCCTTCACCTTCTAGTCTGGCTAGACGCCCTTCTTTTTCAGGACAGCTAAAGCCTGCTGGGCTCGACTCTCCGAACCCAGTGAACAATGGCATGAGGCCAACCTCAAGTGAAACTCGAGAACCTGAAAGGACTCCGAACTTGATGACCAATGGCCTCAAGCATAGCTCAAGAGAGATCAAACGAGAGTCAGAAAAGACTCCATCTGGGGCATGTAAAGGGATAAGAACAGAAAGCAGCAATTCAGCATCATCATCAAAGTCGATTCAAGGTTTTGAGCTTTGCAATGAGGTAGCAGAACCTTTAAGTAACTTAAAGGAAGAGACGAACTCCTGTTCATCAGAATTAATAAGTCAGAATGGAAGACTCGCCCACGCTGAAAGTTCAGATTCTCATCCACCCAATTGCTTAGTTACTTCATATCTACACTCTACCAGGTCCTCTGATCTTTCAACGGAAAACCATGATTGTGATTACGGATCTGTATCATGCTCTGTTGCGACATCAGAGGCAAATCTGGATCTCCAGAAGAGTACAACCAGTAATGATGAAGTGACTTCAAGTCCAGGTCTAGAGCCCTCCTTCCCAAGTTCTGAACAAGATTATGTCTATAGAGATGATATCCCCGAAAGCAGACCCAGTAGTAGGCCTGATTTGGTTCCTCAGTCAATGATTCCTTCTACACCAAGTGATGATGACAAGTTCTGCACTCCTAATAGTAAGCGTGATAATCTACCACAGAGAAACAACACTTCTACACCTAGTGGTGATGACAAGTTTACTGTGAAAGAACTTCTGTCATCCGCAACAGAAATTACACCACCCGTTAAAGCTAACCCAAAGAATTCACAGCCAGAGAAGGGACCCACCATTACAAGCACGATAGTTGAGAAGCCAGCAGCTACCCATCTACCGCCAGCCTTTGATGATGTCATACATGTCATACGGCACAGTAGTTTCCGTGTTGGGAGTGAGCCGCCAGTGATGGAAACTGTCGAAATGGGGGTTCAGAATATGGATGTAGGGAAGTTACTAAATGTGGTCAGAGAGGAGGCAGAGATGAGAGCCACGAAAGCATCAAGTGGCTCGGAATCTATGACAATGAAATCAAACTTTTCAGATGGTTCCGGAATGAAGGAAATGGATGTAAGAAACAACATTCTTCCCGTTCAAAAACTTGATTTCTCTGAACCAGCAAAATCCAGTTCTTCCGAGTCTAGCATGATTAGTGCCAAGGAAGAGGAAACTCCGGCAAAGGAAATATTAGATGTGAAGTCTTTTAGGCAGAGGGCAGATGCTTTGGAAGGTCTGTTGGAATTGTCAGCAGATCTATTGCAGCAAAATAGGTTGGAAGAACTTTCTGTTGTCTTGAAGCCTTTTGGAAAGGAAAAGATCTCTCCGCGGGAGACAGCAATTTGGTTGGCAAAGAGTCTCAAAGGAATGATGATCGAAGATGCCGGACGCACTGCTTGAGATGAGAAAACCTGCCTGTAAGTTTCTCAATTTTTTTTTGTGTTCCTTCTCTTCTACTGTTGCTCAATAGCCTCAACCCTATTCAACCTCCAATTGGATTTTGAACATAATTGCTTTCCCCCTTCTTTTTTTTTTTCTTATTCTGTTATATTGTTGTATATAGTGAAGATACAATTTGAATAAGTCCTGCTTTTTTGCCGCGTGCATGAAAGTTTTGTTGTAGTTAAGAGGAAGTACAAAATGATTGGGTTGAGAAGAAGACCACTAAGTGTTCGATGTACGGCAAATTAAAGGACAAAATGATCTATTTGAAGAGTTAATATTTGTGATCCATCTCATTGTTGTCAAGATACTACTAACAAAATTCATCTACTTCTCAAACAAATACCAGCTGCTTTGGTTTCCTCATTCCTGTATGGTTTTAAACTTCAATAGTTTCAATCATTCTCAATTGTGTTACTGATATGTTATTTATATATTGACAAATGATAACCATGAAAAGGAAAGATGTCACATATCGAGATTTCAGTAAGGTTGAAAAGTTAGACAATTATTGGTTGTAATATCTCAATCATCAGGCTACATTAGGAGGAGTACGTATTTGGTTGATGGATCTTCTTCTTCTGTTGAATGAACTATTCCATTTTTGTCCTCTTTTATATTGAGCTTTACAAATATTTTTGTCCTTCTAAACCCACCGAGAAAGTACACCTCGTCATCAGCTATTGCTTCGACCATCCTATTAAAAACGACCAGGCTGTATTTGGTTTTATAATAGGTTAGGCAAAAGCACTTTTGGAGAAAAGTGATTTTTGTTAAAGTCACTTTTGATATGCCAGAACTCACAAACTTACTCAGGTCTGGCATACCCTGCCAGCTTTCCTTACCGAGTTACATAAATAAAATGAAAAATGCCAAACTTACTGCATTTTTCTATTGCAAACCTTACTACAAAGTCATCTCACGGTTCTCAAATAATCTCACACTCCTTGTGATTTGTGTCATTCTTAAATTGACGCAAATAACTTTTTAAATAGTTTTTACAGTAAAATTAGCAACATTTTGTAGTAAGGGTAGCATGTTGTATATTCTGTTGATAACCTTTTGTGTACATCTTTTTCTTCTTAAAATAGTATCTTTATCTTTTTCTATAAAAAAAAATGATATGAAATCCAGAACAAATGGCAGCAGTTCAAATCCTTCTAGAAGTAATAATTAGACAAATGATAACCTAAGCACGTGCTTGATGATTGAGCTCTAAGATTTCGGCGAATTTCCATGGAAATCCTTTGCCTTGTTAGTTACAATACTGACATTTCCATAGAGGTAATTTTCGATGGAATAATCCAACTCCAAAAATAACAATAACAAAACCCAAAAAGGGGAGGGGGGGGACAGGAGTAGTCATGAGGACTGAGGATGATGACAGAATTAGGTGGGAGGTACGGAGAGAAAAAGAAAACTAAAACTAAAATAAAAAATAAGGTGGGAGCATGGGAGGTAATAATAATGTATTAAAAGAAGAATGAGAATTGAGGAAGGATCTCAAATCAAACAAAATAAGGTGGAGGTGACGATGGTGGTTACCGTGGTTGTTGTGTAGGGGATGCGTGAAGAAGATAGACATAAGGGCATTTTTGTCATCTGCTGTGCTTGGTATCCACAGTGAATTTTCGCAAAAATACATCTTATAGTTCTATTGAATGTGCTTTGGTTTTGATTGCACAAGTGCACTGCAATCATGAACTGATCCAAAGAGATGAAAAGTGTGTGAACAACCCCACCATCCTAGTGGTGGGGGCCCAAATGGTGGGTTGACTGCTATTGGCCGTCACCCAGCCAATAATATGGTGGGATTTTATTCACCCATGTTACATGCAGGTCAACAGAATCAGACTCCTCAAAATTAGAAGGGGGTGAGGGTCATGTCATGGATACGAGAAAAAGGAAACGACCATCCAAGCAGCTATTTTGAAGCTGAAAGCCTGAAAAAAAAAAAAAAAAAAAAAAAAAAAAAAAAAAAGAGTTTATTTATCCCTAAAAATCATGAATATCATTTTAAATACGTCATCAATAATAAATATTAGGGGAATTTGTGTCTTTTAACCTAAAATTGATTTTAAGTATAATGTACAACCAATTCATACCTTTCACCTTCAACTGTTTTCACTTCTTCCTCTAAGAAAAGTTACTGTGTTACAATACTGATTCTGCTATTAGTAATTCATATTATATATCACTAGATGTGCAACTAACACCAATATCAGATATTAACCACTCAAATACAACTGACATGAATGAAAAGTACATGGCAAGACACAAATGCTTCCAGCTAGTTCAAACTAAAAAAAGCCGGGTACATTAATCTTATGTTTAAATATAGATTAGTTTTTTACAGTTGAAAAAGGAAACAAGGGGATTTTACAGTCATTCACAATGCAAGAAAAGAACCCGCAATCATCAGTTTTGTGGCAGATTATCAGGAAACTCGATCATTCGAACTCCACAATAAGAAAAATTCATAATCGAACTAATTCTAGTACCTAAGATAACTAGGAGTTTACCTGGTCACCTAGAAATGAACTGAACAACATTTGGAACATACCTTAGACCAATTGAAGCACAGGACCCTCACAGCTTAGACTTAGTTGCTCTAAATGGGAAATGAAAGATTGGGTCCAAAGGACTTACCAGAAACCAGCTGCTATAATTAATGAGAAAACCACAGATCACCCAAAAAAAAAAAAAACGAGAAAAACAGATGAATGTTTACTCCAACATACCTTTGATTAGTATTTTGATCATATTCAAACTCCTTGGAGGGGCAGTTGAGCTCCACATCCACTACCACTAAGGTATAGAGTATAGACCTGCCTCAAGCACACATGAACGTTCGTAAGGACAAAACAAAATGAGAACACAGATGTTGGTTATATTTGCCAAAATCAGCTCAGTCCTAATTTCAGAACTTACATTGACACTCCAGGATGATGACACCTCTATAACCGTCAACTTAGTTCTGTTCTGATGATAAAATTATAAGAACCTTTTGATCCCCTATGGTGATGCTCAATGTTGAAACTTGTATTACCATGCATTTCACAAGGAAAAATTCGAAATAATACATCAATTATTGGGAATTATGGCCCCTATATGCAAGATGCTTTTGGAAAAGCTACTTGTTTCAGTAGCTACAATGGAGCTAAAATGGGCAGGCCTCATTTAATACCTTCAAGCTTTAAACATGGTTATAAACCAATTCAGACTATTTATAATTTGGTAAACAGCATAACTCAATCATCTGTCCTTGCGGCTATAGTGGTGGAATCAGCAACTGCTTGACGCACAAATTGCCCTTTCAATCTTGGTCGTTTCTCTGCAAGCTTTTTCCTATTATAATATCTTACCTGAAAACAAATTTTAACCCATATTCAGTTGCGAAAGAGGATTAGTGTTTTCACCATATTAGAATAAACAATGGTTAAATCCAACAGTGTCAGATGATTCAGATTTGTGGAAGACTAGGAAGTTGGAACTACAGATTAACCAACACCACCAATCTTATCACTACAACCAATATGCAGTCAGGAAAAACTATGGGTCTTTTATACAAAAACCAATAGCTGAAATCAGATGTTATTTCAATCATAGCATTTTTATCACCTTTTTCTCAAAGCATCTGTCTTTTCTTTTCAACCGAAATTTGGTCAGTGCAGCCTCACGCCGAGAACGATCAGAGTCTAATCCTTTCCCATTGCAGTTCAGGAATCCATCTTCATGTCTACTCTCTAGAGCAGTTTCTTTGTTGGCAGCCATGCTTATTTCCTCGTAGGTACCATTGCTTCCACCGGCAATGGTGGTAGCAAAATTACAGTTACCACCTAGATTGACCTTTTCCTCAGAAGGATGCAGAACCACTCTAGGATATGCGGTTTCGAAATCAACCCGTTGTGCCTCCATGTCTTGCATTAATTGATTGGAATGGTGATTCCCAACATAGTGGTGAGAGCTCCAATGTAGGGCATTATTAATAAGATGACTGCAGTCGTGAGCAGATGGGTTGGAAGGAATTACAAATATTTCCTTCTGACCTTCAGAAGAACCAAAATGCAGTACAGAAGGGTCTGGATAAAAAATTGGTTGCATTACAGTACCAAAGCCAGTAAACGTGCTCTGGAAAGGAATTGCTCCAACTGGAATAGAAAATGGTACTACCCCGAGTTGAGGGTGAGGAGAAACGTTCTTGTCGGAAGAGATACCTATACAAGCAGTTTCTCTTGAAGGGACAGAAGACGAAGGATCCACATCTTCCTTGTCACAACCAGATGAGAGCTGGGAGTTCATATGAATTGCTCCAACTGGAATAGAAAATGGTACTACCCCGCGTTGAGGGTGAGGAGAAATGTCCTTGTTAGAAGAAATACCTATACAAGCAGGTTCTCTTGAAGGAAGAGAAGCTGAAGGATCCACATCTTCCTTGTCACAACCAGATGAGAGCTGGCAGTTCACAAGACTTTCACCTCCATGTGAAGAGGTTGACCTCACAATAAGAGGAAAAGGGATTCCCCTCCCGTTTTCAGCACTTGAACAGATGCCATGATTCAGATCGCAACATTCTTTGGTTTTAGAGCAAAAACTGGCTGATGCAGATCCTGACCTTGGACAAGAAAAATGACTTCTTGCATTTCTGTACCTGCAATGAGATAGAGAAGCTGAGGTTTACCCAAGGACGTTTATTTTTGTTCTTATTTTTCGGATCAGCTTCCAAGAGAGATTGTTGTTCCATAAGACATTGGAACCTTGAATGCAAAGATCTTAACAGAATAAACTAATGTAGCACCTCAATCAAATTCTTTTCATTTATCGCTTCTTACTATTCTAAATTATTCAACCTACATCAAGTTATTCTTCACATTGATGTTGTCATTGGCTTTCTTTATACAAGCACAAGCCATCTCAATCAACTTGTTTTTGTTTATCACTTCTTTGGGCTCATGTACTCATTCAACTAATCTTTGATTGTCTTTCCACTCATTTACCTTAACCAGTCTAATAAAAGGCAATTGGGATTTACACCTTGATCCTTTTGGACGGTGCTTTTGCAAAATATCGTGCGCCTTATGAATAAAAAAACTCATGAAGTATATAATTCATCCACTGGAGCTATGAAATATGTTGATACCTCATGCTTTCTAGACCATTACCAAAGTTTTGTATTAGAGCCGTGAACCTAACTTGCAAATGCTGGTTTGTATAGGTTGTAGTAGCTTAAAAAGTTCAATTTTATTTCTGTGTTAAACAATAACAGGCTATTATAGAGTAAATAACAAGGAAAGTCCATTTTCTATAACTTTTTGTACCAGCATGGTGCGCAATCACTTGACGGGCATATTGGGGCGCACCTTTTTAAATAATCTTGGTTTATTCAGATACTTCTCTTTCAGCGTTTACTAATAAGTGGTTCGTCGTACATCAATTGATCTAGATACATTCTATCTATATTTTATACTTCATATGAATCAAATTATTTATAGAAGTGTTGACATATTGGAATTGTGGGAGTCAATGGGTCTGACACCTCGTATGCATGTAACAAACTGATAAACGAATCCGCATCCTTGTTACATAGAACCATGTCCACAGGCACATAAATTCACCAAAGTAAAGTAAGTGAAAGCAGGACGGGAATCTAACCTTGAAAATGCAGAGGCAATGGAGTGTTTCAGTACATGCTTTGCCTGAAAGACTTCTTCTTCCTTGCTGAGTTGTGGTCTTCTCAAAGAGAGCTCCCACAAGGTTGAGGAACCAAAACTACATATTGTTCTCTTTTTATCAGAGGATTTTGCAGATGAATACAAAATATCCTCCCGTTGTTCGTTATCTTCCAAGACTACATGACTACATTGTGCAGAAGTTGCTGCCCCAATAAATTCAATAATCTCTTTTGGAAGATTGTTGGTTCTATCATTTTGATCAAGATGCTCGGGATCAATGTTCTCACAATTATTATTTCTCACAGAAGCTGGGTCTTCCTCCCTTTGTAGGGATCCACCATAAGTACCAGTCTTCCCGCAACCTTCTTTAGTTGAAACAACTTCATGGATGGATAAAGTTACTTTGGTCTTTTTTTCCATTGAGTGATCTGCGAGAACAGATTTTACCATATACTTTATGATCATATACGGTACCAGGACAAAGTACTAACAGGAAATAAATACCTTTTGCTTTTCCCTTCTCATGAATTGATGATGTTGCCACCATAGCCATATTACAGTCATGCATTCCTAATTCTGGATCAGTTTCCTCAGAAAAGATCCTATTTTCAGTTTCAAGAGGCTCTTCTAGCTTCTGAGCACTTTCAATTTCCGTCTCGGATTTCCTACATAAGCTCTACACAAACAGCAACATAATATTACAGAGTCAGTCATATCTATTTGAGATTATGAACTATGAGAACGCACCTCACCTTGTAAACTCATGTAAGAATGCAGATAGATTCATTCATTGATCGGAAAGCTAATTTCTTACTAGAAATCAGAGTACTCGTGAAAAAAATTGAGACAAATCATCCACAATTGAACAAATGTAAGAACTATATCAGGATGCTGACCCGAGTACGACTTCCTTTATCAGAACTATCCCCAGTCTTGGATCTGCTACCAGCATTTGCACTTCTATGATTACTTGCAACTTCATTGTCTGACACAGTCTCAAGCTTTGTTTCGTTTGGTTTTCCATTTTCAGACCCATCTCCATAGCTGCCAGACTGCAAGAAGGTTTTAAGCAGTTTTTTTACTATATAATAAACAAAAACTTTAGAACAATAATTAAGGTGAATTTTGAAGGTCCAAAATCAGAATAAGTTAAAGAGGGTAAGAGAAATAACATACACAATACTTTCTCCAAACGTGCTGCCATAAGTTTCTTAACTCATTTTTCCTAACTGGCTTTACAAGAAAGTCTGCAGCACCCTTCAGCATGCATTTAAACACTATTCCAATGGAATCGTGTGAAGACATCACTAATAGACATGAAAGGAACACCATAAGAGAGGTACCAAATTATCAATACAATAAAAATGAGGGTCTAATCAATTTTACATTTTTAACTTACTGATTACAGGGATAGTTTTGCATATTTCATTGCTCATTATCTTAGAAAGAAGACCGATCCCAGAGAGTGAAGGCATCACCACTTCGGTTAGAACAAGATCAAAATTATAGTGTCTCTTCTTTAGGACCGCCCAAGCTTTGAGTCCATCTGCAACTGCAGCAACTGTTTAAGCCACAAAAAAATAAGCCAGATAAGTAGAGGAGGAATACTATATCAAAGGAATCATTCAGCAGACAGTATGCCATGGAAAGATCTAGTAAGCTTCCGGAATGTGAACTCAAGGAGCAGGACAGCATTACATGTCAACATAAGTCCGCTATCAATATTTCAGGTGACTGAGAATGGTAACTTGACACTTAATAGCACGCAATCGTGGCTGTTAGAAAACAAAATGATTTGCAAGGTAAAGTGTTGTTAAGTGAGAAGCAACTGCGGAGAGTTTTTAGGACATATTTGTAAATAATGGAGTCTTGATCCATTGTCATGTTTCTGACCAACCATGAGCAGAGTTTTTAGCCCCATCATCCCTTGCCATGACATAGCCTACACGGCAATGTGGCAAGGGGCAATTTCCCCATGGTGTCCTGAACGCCTGCCATGTGTATGATGTCCTACCACGACAGCACCCATACAGGGTCATATGGCAGGGTCTTCCTGCATTGACGCCATCACTCCTTGCCGCAACAGCGTCTACATGGTAATGTGTTAGGGGCACTCCCCCCCTGGTGTCCTGAACACCTGCCACGTGTAGAGTGTCCTGTCACGATAGCATCCTCACAACAACCATGTGAGGTGGTCTGCCCACATGGCACCATCATAGCCCGCCACAACAGCGCCTACGTGGTGATGTGGCAGGAAGGACTAAGCATAGATTTCATTGTTCTTTTTGCAATACAAAAAGTCTTCTTTTTCCAAAAAGTGGCCTGAAATCCATTCCTTCCAGCAGAGGATCCGTGATATAGGCGCCTCCCCATGAATTGTGGGCTTCAACATCCACCTTTGGAATGAATTTCAGGCCAAAATTGAAGGCAAAATAGACTCGTTTTTCTGCAATTAAGTACACTAAAGGTGGATGAGATAAAGATTGGTGAGGTGTCCCAAGGATCTAGCTGTCGTGAAAAACTAAATTAAACCATCAGCAATTTGGCGCATTTTCTCTCAAGTATAGATCCAGAGAAAAGATTATGCTACTAAACCAATGGTCTCATGACAACTGGATTGGTCGTGCTAGATCAGTGTATACTAATTACTTAATTTATTTATGTTTGTTTGTTTGTGCAAAACCCAAATAAGAATCTGAAACATTTCGATAAAAAAAAAAACCCCCAATTAAACACTAAAATTTGACAGATTACTCAAATTTGAATCTAATTGCATCAATCACAACAAGAAAACAAAACAGAGAGTCATACCTTGGTAGTTACATTTCCTAAGCAGAGCAGCGACAATATGACGAGTAGAATCGTCGTTCTCCACAAGCAAAACCCTAAGAAATCTCCTCGGCAAAAACCGCTCCCAACAAATCACCTGTTCTTCAACTACCAACCCACCAGAATTCAACAACTTCTCATTTGAGTCCCGATTATCACGAACTCTGCTCACAATATTACCCGTCAACACCTGATCAACTTTCTTTGCTGCACCATTATCTGCGGTTGAGTCGACCGCCGGAGCGGCGGCTGTTATCCTTGGCTCCATTTGTACGGACAAGTCGTAGCAGAAAGAAAAAAGAAGCAAAGATTGGAAGAAGAGAGTAGTCTGTGTGAGAGAGAGAGAGGAGGAAAGGAGTGCCACGACTACTCTTTCTGTGGCCACTGAGACGGATGGAAAATATCTTCTCATAGCCACGTCAGAGGTGGATGACACAGAAAAGGAAGAGAGTAGAAAAATATCAGATCAGATCAGAAAAAAAGAAGAGAAATAGAAAGAAATAAAACGTCGATAGCAGCAGATACACGAGAAGAACACCTTCGATATTTACTTTTGGCTTACATGGCCAAATCCCCACCATCTCTCTCTTTCTCTCTCTAGATAGATATTTTGCCATCTTTTTTTGGCCTTTTTCCCGGGGCCACTCTTTTTCTTGTTTTCTAGAGTGTCCTGTTCTCTTTTTCTCTTTACACGTGGCTACAGAAACTGCCCAAAATCAGTCTGGCAGCTCTAGCTCCAAAATTGTCAAATTTAATCTTCCTATGTCTTGCCAGCCTTAAGTTAGAACAATACTATCTTTACTATTTATAAGGGGCTCCTCCTTGCTGTAGTGCGGCTTGGAGTGAGCCCCTTAAGCCTTTGAAAATTGATAAAAAGTTAGAGAGAGAAAGAGAGGGGAATGAGAGAGATGGGAGCCGCCCATTAGATGGGACATTGCTACAGCTGCTACGCTGTAGTAACGTCCTCAGAAAAAATTGTTTTTGTTTTTTTAATAAAATTTTTTTTTCTAAAATACCAAATATATCCTTAAAGCGTGTGTGGGGTGCGCGCAAAGCACGCGTAGGTGGTAACGCGCGTAGCACATTTGGACATCTAACTCACAGGGAGGATGGACAGTCAACTCACACGCGTGGAGCGGGGGGCTCGTTGGAACATAAAAATTTTATGTTTGAATTAGACATAAAACTTGTGGTCATTCTAATAATAAGATTTTTTTTCTTTTTTTTTTTCATCAATGGAGATTTGTTAGGCTTGTTCACTGGCATAGGGCATGCCAAAAAGAACAGCAAAAGCAGATTACAACCAACGACTAAAAAGCCCACACAAAAACAAAAGAAGAAAACGAAACTATATACATAGATTTCTATGTAAGAAAAACTCATGTGGATTAACTATAGAAAGCTTCATATATATAATCATCATTCTTTCGTTTCAAGACATTTAATCCCCATGCCAAGCCAAGCCTTGCACTGGTCCATAACAAGTTTTTCGGGCCTTTGGTACCCACTGATGGGCATTCGCGATTAATAGTAGTTAGGGAAGGGCAGTGTAGAACCAGACTAACTATATATCGGATCCTAACTGGATTCAAATTTATGCACAAACCCGATAATATTGGATTCAATCGGATTATTTGATTGATCCGAACCATTTTAGGGACACAAAGAAGACAGACGTACTCAACGATATCAACACTTTGTCTCAAGTTTTGTAGACGACAAGAAAAAAAAAATAATAATAATAATAGGCTACTTGGGGTAGACACCACCACGAGATGTCACAGGGCTCATGCCACATTTGATACCTTAATGTCACATTCGAAGCCTCGAATTTAATAACTTATAATAATTAGATTCGTGCTATCTCAAGTTGTAGTTTCGAGGAGATGTGTGTCCAAGATTTATATAAATCAAATCATATAAATGTGGTGGGAGGCTAAGAGCCTGTGGGACTTGTGTGTGTATTTTTTTTACGATAAGTATAAGTAAATATGTACATTAACCTACTATGTATATTCAAATCTAACAGCTCTTCCCACTCATTTAATGATCCAACGGTCTACATTAACCTATTACACTATTCTTAGGCCTGTCAATTCGGCTAAGTGAGCCGGGCTTAGGGGTGTTCAAGCTCGGCCTGAAATATATTTAACATTCTCAAGTCCAAGTTCGGCCCAAAGTAAAATTAAATATCCTTGACAAAACTCGGCCTAAATAAAATTTCGGGCTTCAGGCCGAATTCGGGCTTGCTCGAAAAATATATACGCTATAACGTGGAGGTCCAAAAACCTATAAATAATTGAGAGTTCAAAAATTAAGATTCCTATTTTTAATAATATTTGAGATACTCAACATTGAAATTCTTGAAGAAAACAAATCAAAAATGCTTAGGGTTTCAAATGGTTAGGGTATGAGGTTTAGTTGTTTAAAATAGTATAAATAGTTGTCTCATTTATTTTAGAGTCAACCATTTACTTTAATTGAGTAATATGTTGTTTAGTTTTAAAAAGATAATAAATAATATGTTGTGTTTCAAAATAAAAAGATTGAATGGTGTTGAGTTTCAAGTAAAAGAATAACTAATTTGATGGTTTCAAAAAAGAATAAGACTAAATGATGTATGGAATTTAAAAATTATAATTATATGTTAATTAATATTCGGACCGAGCCTAAATTGGGTTGAGTGTTGCCCAAGCTCGGCCCGAGCTTGAATTCGGGCTTTATTTTTTGTTCAAACTCGGCCCGGCTCATTCTCAAATAAGGCTCGGCCCAAAAGTTATTGGGCCGAACGAGCGGGCTTCGGCCAGCCCAACCCAATTGACAGGCCTAACTATTCTTGCAACATTTTTCTAACCTAATATTCTATGTGCCAGCTATTTGTATATTCATTATCTGATCAAACTACGCTAGTTGTTGTCTGCTGATTCCGCCATTTACAGCACAAAGAAAAAGGTATAACGAGGAGTTCAGTTGAGCATCCTCCAATAAATTATTGGTTGACACTGTGGGCCACACGTTAATGATCCTCCTCGAGATTCACATCGAACAAATTTTCTAACCCATCTAACGTCCTGGATATTAGGACGATAGCTCCGCTGCATCCGCCGCAGGAGAATACTATCATTTTTCCTAATCTAGGTCCATTTTCATTTCTCTTCTGTTCTTCAAACGCGAAAAATAATTTTTACACGGCAGTTGCAGGTTTCAGAGAGAGAGAAAAAGAGGAGAGAGAAAGAGGAGAGAGAGAGAGAGAGAGAGGGAGAGAGATGGGGGTTCCTCTCGCCATGGAAACCCTTAGTGAACGATCAGCTTTCATGAGGGAGTCTCTCCAGAAGAGCCAAACAATTACAGACAACATGGTATCAATTCTGGGCTCCTTCGATCACCGTCTATCTGCTCTTGAAACCGCGATGCGTCCCACTCAAGTATGTTGATTTTTGTGTCATTTTGAAATTAGGGTATTTTTTCTCCAGTTTCTTCCTGTACAGATGATTAGATCCAGCTGATCGTTTGATTTGTAAAAAATTAGGGCTTTTGAGTTCTTAACTTTTTCTGAATATTTTTTTTGTTGCTTACATAGATAAGAACGCATTCTATCCGGAGAGCACATGAGAATATTGACAAGACGTTGAAAGCGGCAGAGGTTATACTTGCCCAATTTGATCTTTCCCGCCAGGTTGGTTACTTCCTTCTTTAATTCTGCTTGATCAATATTATCTTTTTTCTTTGCTTGATCCGAGCTTAATTATTCATATTGAGCGATTCAAGACCAAACTTAAACAAATAATTCAAGACCAAATAACAAACATATGGGTATTTCTTGATCATTGATTTTATGGGTAGCCTTGTTTTTATACAGTTTCTTATTAGAGTTGCATGTGTATCACATCATTTCAACTTATATTCAATTAAAACACATCGGTGCCGAAGCATTGTGTACGATTCTAGCTTAGCATTTTCCTTTCTAGTGTCATATCCAACACCATTGAACAGGTTCATAACCTAATGGCTTAAAACAATTCATTCCTTTGGAGTAAATTGTTTACTAAGACGTGTGCTGACATGCTAGTGTTGAAAGATGTGCACGACATTTGAAGATGACTGACTCTGAAGTTTTGTCATGTATCTCCCCCTAATTTGTATGTAAGAAAAACTTGCATTACTTTTCAATTAAAAGAATATATAATGTTAATTTTATCTTGGGTTAAACCAAGTTCTGCTATGGTGTTTGTTAGGAATTTCTGTATGCGTCAACTAAGGAGGTACTTAGGAGTCCTAAGAACTTGTGTGTGTCCTAAGCTCTCACGAAAATGGGATTTTGAAGTAGGGGTGTCATAAAATATTGGAGATAGTGTTGGGGCAATAGCCATTCTTAGGTATTCTCTTCATCAAAAAAAAAAAAAATCTTAGGTATTCTCTTAATAACGACATATATGTATAAATAGTAAATATCTTAGTAATACTTCCTATGATACAATTCAGTTCATTTTATTGCATATGTTCTGAGGTCCTGATGCAGATACCAAAATCCTTCCTACATGTAGGCGGAGGCTAAAATTCTAAGAGGGCCGCATGAAGACCTGGAGAGTTATCTAGAAGCAGTTGAACAGCTGAGAAATAATATTCGTTTCTTCAGCAGCAACAAAAGCTTTAAGAGTAGCGATGGGGTGCTTAACCATGCCAACAATTTACTTGCTAAAGCTATTTTGAAACTGGAAGAGGAGTTCAGGCAGCTCTTAACATCTTACAGGTTTTGTTCTTGCACAGTTTACTTTTTTTGGTATGTCTAGCACTTGGAACTAGAGTTTTCTTCCTCTGAACCTTCTATTGGACCTTTAACTAAATAACCCTATCAAATTAATCTGAAGCTTGATAGCCTTTTTTTTTTAAAATAACTTTATAATGTATTATTTCTAAAATATAAACAGGAACAGAATTTCTGCTTTAGTGGTCCACTCTCTTTCTTTGCCACAAGGGAATTTTCTTAAAAATCAATCCAGGCAGTCACTTAGTCAGCCTGCTTTTGGATTTGACAGAAAGCAAAATTTGCTCTGTTCATACAATCTGTGCATTTGGATTGACCACTTGATTGGACAGCTAGGTAGGTCCTATCCAAGTAGAATATTTTACGAGGCTTCAGATTTTCCAAGCTGTGGTCTAATCAGGATTGATGACCTTGACGAATAATGATTTTTTGTATTGGTTCAATCCGCATCTCTGGGACTACAAAGAATATCTTAGGAAAGGGTAGCATGTCAATGTTTAAGCTAATGTGCATCTTTTATGGTCATAGTAAATCATCTCTTTTCTGATTTCAGCAAACCCGTGGAACCTGATCGTCTTTTTGAATGCCTCCCCAATTCAGTGCGACAACCTCCAGCATCTCCTGGCAACCCGGGTGATAATAGTGGCAAACATCCATCCTCCACCAACCATTCTGATCACCCTAATGCCAGTTTAGAAAACACTGTATATACACCTCCAGCTCTTATTCCACCAAGGATTTTGCCTTTGCTGCATGATTTGGCACAACAAATGGTTCAGGCTGGTTACCAACAACAGTTGGTTAAGATTTACAGGTAAATATTTCTAGTATCTACTGCTTTTCTTTGAGGTTTTACCATATTTGTTATATTAAGTAATTGGGAATATTGGTTTTCTTAAAGATTTCGCAATCTGCAGTTCTACATGTCTTATATATTTTCTGTCTAATGTACATCTATAGTGTTCTCAAACCATACATGAATACATCTTTCATCAAATAGTGAAGTTTGGTTCTGATTTGTCATGTTCAGTTTCCAAATTGGATAAAAATTAGACCCAACTGGTGTTTGAGACAGTTCTAACTTCTAATCCATAAAAGATTTGGGATTGGTATCTTGCTCAATGTGTGGTTTCACCTGTCTGATGGGCAATCAGTTTGGCATTAAGGAAAATTATCTTCATCATACGGTTGTGAATGTTGATCAGTCCGATCCATTTTCGCATAAAAGTGTTACTAAATGACCTTTATTGAGACCTTATCCATATCTGGAAACTTAAGTCTTAATGTCAGACTGTCAATGTTTTAATTAGGTCAGGTTTCCCATTGCACTATATCTGCATCTTTTTCTTTATGTTGTTTATAGAAGTTGGAAGTACATAATGAGCAATCCATAGTGATTTATTTTCTCCTATGTAGCTATGTTTAATCATGCATTCTTTCAAATTTTAGAACACTGATAGCAAGCGTATTGTTTTAACTGTTATCAGGGATGCTCGTGCTTCAGTTTTGGAACAAAGCCTTCGAAAGCTTGGTGTTGAAAAACTTAGCAAAGATGATGTGCAGAAGATGCAGTGGGAGGTTTTGGAGGCTAAGATTGGGAATTGGATTCATTTCATGCGGATTGCTGTAAGAATGATTTGTGGGATTCATTTGGTTAGTATTTTATTCTTTGTTTTGTCCAACCATCTTATTGTGCTTGGAACAGGTTAAAACGCTATTTGCAGGAGAGCGAAAAGTTTGTGATCAAATATTTGAAGGCATGGATTCTCTCAGGAACGTTTGTTTTGCTGAAGTTACTAAAGAAAGTGTAGCTATGCTACTTAGTTTTGGAGAGGCTATTGCCAAAAGCAAGAGATCACCTGAAAAGTTGTTTGTGCTTCTTGACATGTATGAGATAATGCGGGAACTTCAGTCAGAGGTATGATGACTATTACACATTACTTAAAAAGATTTTACTGAATTTATTAAATATATGGCACAGTGAAAGTTGAGTTTTTGTCGAAATTGTGGGCAGTTTATGGTTATCTCTCCGCTTTCAAGGAACCTAAGGAATTTACCTTGGTAGGAATTCAATCATGTACAACTTGTGATCGTTGAATGTGTAGGTAACTGGACCTATAGAGGTGTCAATGCACAAACAACTGTACCCGGAGGCATTATCTCCCAAGCTTATATATCAATAGCAGACAGCTTATCTTGAATTAGCAAGTTTAGATGCAAACTGTGGCAGTAGCTCATGTGACTATGAGGAGCTGGAAAGCCTGAGTGGCTTACAACTCCGATAAAAAAAAGAAGAGGTGGCATACAACTAATTACCTACCTCTGAACGTTAGACAGAGCTTTCAACTATTTCAATTTTGGTTCCACTTATAATGAAGTTCAAAATGACCATGCAAGGTTGAGAGTCTTGAGACCTATTGTTCTTTCAGTAGTTGCCAAATACGAGTTTTGGCGAAGTATAAGAGTTTAATGTTGAGTAAAGAATAGAGATCCTAGAGTTCAAAATCTGCATTAGCTTGTAACGTTAATACATGATAAGGGACTAACAGGAGTTCATTCTTTTTGCTGAGCACATATATAAATAAATGCTTATACTCATGACGCATATGGCCATAATAATTTCTTTCAATGGGTATTTAGTTATTTGGATCTATCTTACCTGATTTTCTTGGGCAGATTGAAATGATTTTTGAAGGTAAAGCTTGCAATGAGATGCGGGAATCAGCTTTGAGTTTGACAAAGCGGTTGGCCCAGACAGCACAGGAGACCTTTGGAGATTTTGAAGAAGCAGTTGAAAAGGATGCTACAAAGACTGCTGTTCTGGATGGAACTGTCCATCCTTTGACGAGCTATGTAATTAATTACGTGAAGTTTCTGTTCGAGTAAGTCCATTCAATTAGTATTCTATTCTTTTTTTCCTTTTTTGCTACTCATATTATTGATGTTTACAGTTTCTTCAATATATGATGCTGATACTCAGTAACTATGGAGCTGAGTTCTAACTAAAAGTGCTAGTTGCTCCAATTAAATTTCCTTGGTTGTAATCTTCACTCAAGAGCTGTTCCTATCATTCCATAATTGGTCATGATTCACTAAATCTCTTTCTGATTGTACTTTCAATTTTAGTGCATTTATTCCATGGTTCAATCTGATTTATTTTGACCTTTCAGCAACCACCTTGTTAGCTTTGCAATTTAGTTATTTATTTACAAAATCATCACTATTTTGCGTCATGCTATGCTTTCACCCAGAAGCTTCAATTGTCCTGTTGAACTTTATGTGTGTGTGTGTGTGCTTCTTTTTCTTTTATTTTATTTTTTGTTTAAAATAAATATATATATGTAGATAAGCAACGAGGATATATGTTAGAAAACAGAGGAGCTAACCACAAATATAGAAAAGGGGTAGTTGGCTGTTCTGTTTATTTTCCTTACCATGTTCTAGCATCTCTATGAAAGTTTTACTAGTAGCAGTTGTGTCTTCCCTTGAAATGACATTGACAGTATGTATATAAATGGTCTGACTATGTTATGCACTAAACATGTGCAGCTATCAATCAACATTGAAACAACTTTTCCGAGAGTTTGACAATGGGGATGAATCAAATAACCAGTTGGCATCTGTAACAATTCGGATCATGCAGGCTCTTCAGACTAACCTGGATGGGAAATCTAAGCAATACAAGGATCCTGCTTTGACGCAATTGTTTCTTATGAACAACATTCACTATATGGTCAGATCTGTCCGCAGGTTTGTATATTTTCAGCTTAAGGTTTATTCAGGTCTCGCATGTTCTATGTTGTTTTTAAAGGAAAAGCATGCAAATTTGAGTGAAAATGTGTGTTTCAGTTTTATGCTCTTTGTTATTATGCAACTTCTATTTGTATTCTTCTTTTTGTATATGAAAATGCAACTCTCAACCTTTGAGTAAATAAGAAAACACCAAGGTGTCTAGAAAACACCAAGGTGTCTAAATCATCTCCAGGTGAGAAAACTGTTCCTCCCCAACCATCACCACCACTACCACCAACGTCATCGCTGCCCCACCACTAATCTGCTAAAACCAGCCCATCACCACCAGCATCCATCACCACAACTACCACGATTGCTGCACTACTTTCACCCCCACCACCATTGACTTACCATCGCCGTGCACCTAAGTGGATGAAATTGTTCATTTCCCCCACCCACCACCATCCCACTTTTACTGAACCAGTTCACCAGAAAGGAAAACACTGGCTTGATATTCTCATTCATTGGGATGTGCATGCATTTGTATCTGAAATATGTGCATTCCGAGCTCTTGTTTTTTCCATTTTTTTACGTGTATCTTTTACTTGTTACTGGGAATGTCATTTTTTTTCCCCTGATATGTGCTTCCTATCGTACCAGCTCAAAATAAGACCGCACGTTTTTGCACGATTCTTAGGTAGTTCAGAGTATTTCAACACTTCCAATCCTGCGTCTTAATGCTTACTTTCAGGTCTGAAGCAAAGGATTTGTTAGGGGATGACTGGGTGCAAATACACCGAAGGATTGTCCAACAGCATGCAAATCAATATAAGAGGGTTGCTTGGGGAAAGGTTTGTTTTATTTGCTCTACTGACCAGACATCACAACCTAGTATAAATTTCTTTTGAAGATGTAAAGCATCACAGACCATAATATGTCAATGTGGTTTTTTCTGAATACTAATGATCTGCTTTTCTTTGGTAGTTATAACCTAGGGAGTAACTCTTAAACTAGAAAGAAAGCATTAGAGTCCGTCTGTAATCTATGATGAGTCAATTACCCAACTGCAGCTTCTTTTTCTTTGTTCTTTCCTTCTACACAAGAAACGTATCTACTGTACACTAAACAGGATAAAAAAGAGTTATCATTTCGTTGTTCTTTTAAATTACATTAAGTAGCAGTTGCCACTGCCAGTTGCTATCAGTTGATGGATCATTGCCAATAACAGCAACCACAAAATAGCAAAATGGACTCAGATTTTTGGTGATATTGTATGGAATAGTTTGAATGAGGGACATACGAGGTATTGCTTTTAAGTATGAGACACTGATGTTGGAAAAGTTGTGGTTGCTATGTGAGATGTAGCCGAACATGAATTTTGAGATACATTCTTCTCTGTCTAGAGAATTTGAATTTCAGAGAGGATTGTTTTCCCACTTAACAACATTTTCTCCATTATTGTATGGGCTCTTTTGTTTTTTCCTGAATGTTGCTACAGATGTTGTTTCTATTGGCATAAAATGGTTTTCTTTCCTTTCACCTATTCCCTATTTTGTGAGGCCCATATATTCCGAAGCTGTGAAGTCTTAGAACCATTTAATCTCTTTCGAGCAACTTGTTAATTTCCATTTGGAGTCTTGCGAAAAAATTTAATGCATCGAGTGGATATCATTCGTGTTAGGCCCCGATGGAGTTCGATTCAACTTTTGAGCCCCTTCGATTTCAAATTTCTTAGCCAACATTCTCATGGTTTCATGTAGTTTATATATATATATTTGTCAACGTACATGCAGCAGGTTATGTAGTATTCATCTTCATATGACATGGAAACAATCCTGGCTACTTGATGTCCACTTTTAAAATAACAGTTCAGATGTTATAGTATATGAGCAGTTTTAATCTGTTGGTGTTTCTACAATTGCAGATTTTGCAGTCTCTCTCTGCCCAGGGTCTGACTTCATCTGGTGGAAGTAGCGGAATGGGGGGTGATGGAGGAAGTAGTAGTGGGGTTTCAAGAGCCATGGTGAAAGACAAGTCAGTAACGTGCAGTTTAAGTTGTATCTTTCCCTATTTGTTGTGATGAATCCAAATTGAATTGGCCTTCATTTGTTGTATCAGGTTCAAAGCGTTCAACTTGCAGTTTGAGGAGCTTCATCTTAGACAATCTCAATGGACGGTGCCCGACAGTGAGTTGCGGGAATCTTTGAGGCTGGCAGTTGCAGAAGTCTTGTTACCTGCATATAGATCTTTCATTAAACGTTTTGGGTGTGTTTTTCTGCAACTCCTTTTTGTTCTTTACTCTTCATGTTTCTCTTCCTCATGATTCTATAGATGAGTTTGATTTTTTTTTTTTATTATTATTTCTTTTGATTAAGTCATAGATGAGATTTTGATGTGTTGTAACAGACCTCTTATCGAGAGTGGGAAGAACCCTCAGAAGTACATCAGATACACGCCAGAGGATCTTGACCGGATGCTCGGTGAATTTTTTGAAGGAAAGACCTGGAATGAACCGAAACGGTAGAGCTTGTAAGTAGAACCCTGATTTGTATATGTCTGATTGACAGTGCTTATGTAGTTGCTGAAGGTTGTGATTCATTTTAAGATAATGAATAATAATAATACATGGGGTTGTGTCCATTTCTGCCGTTCCATGTCATGTTTGTGTGTCTATATCATTTTTCTTCACAAATTTGTTACCATTGGATCCACTGTAGTTGGATTTTACTCTGTTAACGTGAGTGGCTTGCTTTCATTTAGCTCTGTATGTGACTGTTTTTTTTTTGTGGAGTTATGATCCATTTTATGATAATGAACAGTAGTATTTGAGCTGTGTTTTAATCCTGTAATGGTTCTCTTCTCTTCCTTTCCTTGTTGGAGCTTCAGCAAGCAGATGTCGAGTCCTTCATTTTGAAAACTGCTTTGATCTCTTAAGTTCTCTGGTCAATTTATATCGATAGAAAATGTAGCTGCAGCACCCTCTATCTAGAACCAAAATCAAAATCCTAACTTGTATGGTCATATGCTTTATCCGATCTACGTTCACAGGCACTCCATTGTGTTTGAAGTTGCAAATTGATGCATTCATTTGGAAAATTTTCATCTATCAAAAAAGGAAATTAGAGTTTTTCCAAGAGACGCTTGACTTGGGTTGACGAATTTGATTTTTTTTTTTTATTTATCATTTTTAATTAGATTAGACCACATCAAACGGAAACCCATTTGAAGACTTGGCCTTAACAAATTTGAAAAAAAAAAAAAAAAGGAAAGAAAGAAAGAAAAGAAGACTTGCGCTTAGTCCCTCAACTTGGTTTTTTGGCAAACCTATCATCAGTTGCAAAAGGCCATACAGAAGTTGGTAAAGATGCGAATAGAAAAAAAAGGACCTGTAAAGTAAAGTAAAGAGAGTACTTTGAGTTCTTATAAAGAATGATTCCTTCAGTTGAAAGGAATACCTAAAGAGAGCTGCTGTTTGGCCCGACCAAATGACAAAACAAATGCCAGATTCTTATGTGGCATGGTGGGTTCCACTGCCACATAAGTTGAAAAACCCCTCATAACACTTTTAGGAGGGGAAAAGTGGTGGGTCCCACCCTGCCACATAAGGATCTGGCATTTGTTTTGTCATTTGGTCGGGCCAAAAAGCTTTATTGATACCTAAAAGAGAAGTTGGGTTTTGGTGTGTCTAAAGGCATTCTTAATTTGTACCTTTAACCTAAATAAGGTGTTTGTGATCCATTTTTAAGTATTTTCATATGATTTTTATTTTTTTCCTCGATCATCTTAACACTTCACTTATTCTTACGTTCTTTGAAGGTTAATTTTTTGTAAGGATGATATCTTCATCTATCATCAAAACTTGGTTGGATATTAATGATAAAATAAATGGTTCATTAAAGTTTATTCAACTTTTGGAGGGTCAAAAATGATCTAAGAGCACTTCTATCCTCACCTGAGATTCTCACCTACTATATTTACTAACTAGCGTATTACTAATTAAATTTAGAGACAGAATGAGAAGTGCATTCAAAATTCATCTTCTCTCCGAATTTAATTGAAGACATGTCAGCGGATAACTTTAATGGGTAAAATTCACGGGCGAGTATATATAATTTTGTAAGATTTAATTTTTTGTGAGATCATACATCCTAAAAATCAACAAGAATAAATGGACTGTTCAAACAAGAGTGATGTGCAAGTAAATTTCCCTTATAAGAAAACAATTGTTTTGGAAAACAACTAAAATATCCATAAAATGTCTATTTATAAGTCGTTTGAACTTCTAGTCTTTCTTTGACTTAAAAGAGGAAAACACAAAACCAAATTAATCTTCAACTTTGTTTGTGTTGTTTCTCATACTTTACCTAGAACTTTCATAGGCGTCCAGAGAGATAAAAGGGAAACCATATATCTTTCTTTTCCATTTTAAGAAGTAGAAATCATTTTTATATGACAGCGAAGTATAACATTACCAAACAAAAGTAATAAGAACCCAAAAAGAGCAACTGAAACCTTTGAAGTTTTTGAGGATTTAAGTATTAAACTATTGTGGGTTCAATTCAAGGTAAGCCTTTAGTAGAAGAATGAGTTAATTTTGGGTTCAATTCAAGCTAATAAACTAGTTGGTTGAAAATCTTTATTATTTTAATGAGGCTCTACGTTATTGTTTCACAACAATATTAGAAGATATGTTCTACCTACTTTCTTAAACTTTTTACATTTTATACATTTATCCACTTTATTCTTACATTTGCTTAAATTTGTTTGTGAAGTAGTGTGAAGATGATCTAAAATAGATAAATTGTGACGATAATCTTCTCATCATGTTGAGCAAAATCGACCATAAGATGATGAGATCATCTTTATGTAGACCCACACGCTAACATAAACATAGTGTAAACAATAAAGATAGTGCCAATAAAAAAAAAGTGGGACGTTACCTATCAACTTATTTCTTTAATCAAAGCTTCTTCTTTTTTCAAAACAATTTCTTTAATCAACTATTATTAAATTTGAGTAATTTTATATGTAGTAAATTTTTTTTAGATAATGCTATATATACTCTATGGATGACTCCCCAATGAGGTGGGAAAATCTGTTTTAAACTTTAAGAGTTTGAAATAATTTTATACAAAAAGTCTGTTTGGACAAGGGATTTGGGGGAGAGATTTGTGGGGACCAGGGATTTGATGAAAAAATCATGTTATATTTTTCCTTAAAATCTCTGGTCCCCACAAAATCCCTCCCTAAAATCCCTTGTCCAAACAGACTAAAAGTAGATCTTGCTACTTCATTCGTGGAGTCATCCAACGAGTACAAGTAGCATATGATCTACATACATAATGAATAGTCATATTCACAAAAAAAAACTCTTTAATCCTCCTTATCTAGGTCTTATAAACCAGTTTAATAACGAGTGCAAACTTGATTGAGTGATCGGCAAGAAGAACCAGTACACAAGATGGGTGGTAACTGGAGATGCAGATCGAGGTCACTTGCATTGCTGATCGGCAGTAACTGGAAATGAACATCTCTTAATCATGAATACCTCTGAGATACAAATGGTAGGAGATTCATCTTCATCTGCTAGATCGGAAGAAGCTCTTGTTGCTAGAGGATCATCCTACGCTGCTACAACCCGTAAGTTTACTATCTCCCTATTCCCGGTAAGCAAGGAGACTATCCGACCATCTCTATCCCTGAAGATCTACACAAAAAAAGCTTAGATGCTTGGAAATACAGTTTGATAGGAAGACTTGACTTCCAAAAACTAAAATTTGAGGATGCTAAAACTACTCTTCTTGATAGTTGGAGCCTTTCAGGTACTTGCAAATTTATTCCCTTCGGAAAAGGATACTTTGCTATCAAATTAGAGAATGAGGAAGACAAAAGGAAAGTTTGGAGTGGGGGACCCTGGAGTGTTGACTCTCAATTCCTTAGGGTACGAGATTGGATGCCTAACTTTAATCCAGAAAATCAGAGGATTTCTTCAGCTTTAGTTTGGGTGCGACTTCCTGGTCTCAGCCTGGAATACTGGGAATCATCTATCCTTCTCTCAATTGGTAAGGGTCTGGGAACCCCAGTTCAAATAGACTCTGCTACTTTAAATCAAGAGTTTGGGTTCTATGCGAACATCCTTGTTGAAATTGACTTTGCAATACCTATCCCTGATAAAGTTTGGGTGAATGGTTTCAATGGAGGTTTCTGGCAGAAGGTGGAAATTCCAAAAGCCCCAAAATTCTGTTTTCATTGTAAGATTATAGGTCACATAGTTTCTGAATGCAGGGCAATTAGGAATGTTATTCAGATGAACAATGAGGAAAAAAATGAAAATGATCAAGCAAACAAAGGCAAGAAAAAGAGATCTAAGAAGAAAAAAAATATAGAGGATCCCAAAATTGATGACAAGATTGGTGAATCTTTTAAAGGAGATCAAGTAGTTTCTGACCAAGAAAATGATGGAGATTCTTAAGAAGACAAACAAACCAACAAGATACTCTGGTTCCTGATGACGAAGTAAGACAAGTTGATGACAATCCTTTCCTCCCCCTGGCTATCATTAATGAAGACAATGATAACCCCCAAACTGAGGAAACCAATATGCAAAATGAGAGAGACATTGAAAACATCTTTGATCACACTATGGTTTTAAAAATATTAGAAGCTTTGCCACAACCAAAATCTCATTCTCAAGAGATTATAGAGAAACCAGGAAAACAAAAAAAAATATCATGGGCTGATGATGCTGAACAGGAGGAAGCAAGATTATCAACTGTTCCACCAACAAATAGGCCATCTATTCTTTCCATCCAAGATGTCCAGGAACTTTCTGCTACAAACCCCAAGATAAAAATGAAGAAAGCAGCACGAGCTGTAGGTAAACCTATAACAAGAGCTCAATCGTTAGAAACTAGTAATATATTAGTTGCATCTAATCGTTCTCAATAATGAAGATAATTTATTGGAACATTAGAGGTCTTGCTAAAATTAAGGCTAGAAAAAGGTTGAGGAAGATTGTTACAATTTACTCTCCGGATCTTTTATGGATTTCAGAACCAATGATAAATTACTCTCAATCTGTCTGTGATCAACTTCATTTGCGAGGCATGTCAAGAAATGTTATTCACAATGAGGGGCCTAACATGAAAGGTAACATTTGGCTTATGTGGAAGAGCTCCCTCACTAGTCCTTCTGTCATTAGCTCATCCTCTCAAGCCATTACTGTTGAAGTAAATAATTCCTTGGTAACTGGGATTCATGTTAATGTTCTTACTTTCCCTAGAAAAGACCTTTGGGCAGAACTCAAGATTATTGCAGGTATGAATAAACCGTGGCTGGCAATAGGTGACTTCAACTATGTGCTTAGAATTGATGAAAAGAAAGGTGGTCTTGCACCAAAGGCATCTGCAATGAATGATTTTTGGGATTGTCTCCACGATTGCAACCTATTGGAGAGTAAATCATCAGGCCTGAAATACTCTTGGTGTAATAACCAGGTTGGTCGTAAAAGAATCTTATGTAAACTTGATAGAGCTCTCTTTAATTCCCTCTGGCAGGATGCTTTTGGTACATTGTCTTACAAGGTCTTAACAAGAGATAAATCTGATCATTCTCCTCTGGTGGGTACGATTCTTTTGATCCCAAAACCTCCTAACGCTCCTTTCAGATTCCAAAATATGTGGATCTCTCACCCTTCATTCCTGGATGAGGTCAGACTTTCTTGGCAGGATCCAATTTCAAGTAATCCAGCTCTAAGATTTGCTTACAAATTGAAAAGACTTAAGGATAGACTTAAGTAGTGGAATACTAATATTTTTGGAGATATTAATATCAAAATGAATGATATGGAAAATGAGGTTAATCAAGCTATGCAAGCCTCTGATGAAGACCCTTTAGATCTTAATAAACTCTCTCATCTCCTCATATTTCAAAGAAATCTCAATACTGTTGCTCTCCAATATGATACCTTCCTCAATCAAAAAGCCAAAATTCGGTGGGTAACCGAGGGTGATAGGAACTCTAAATTCCTCCATAACTCTATCAAGTACCATCACTCTTGCAATCAAATTACTGAGATCATTGATGAGGATGGTCAGGGTTGGACCTCTCAATAGGAAATTAAAGACATCTTTGTCAAGTACTATACTGACAAGTTTAGCAGAAAAGAGGCACAGATCAACTCTAAACTTCTAGACCTTATCCTCGACATTCTTTGTGATACTGATAGATCCAACCTAGAGGCAATCCCTATGGAAGAAGATATTAAATCAGCTGTTTTCAACTTAAATCCCGATAACTCTCCCAGACCGGATGAATTTCAAGGGAGCTTCTATCGAGCTACTTGGGATATTATTTGTAAGGACCTAATCCAAGCTATTACCTTTTGCTTCATCAAAGCTCACATCCCTAAAGGTATCAACAATAACTTTTTGGTCCTCATTCCTAAATGTAAAGATGCTAGAAGACTCAACCAATTCAGATCAATATTTCTTAGCAACTTTTACTTCAAAATCATCACTAAAATTTTGGCTTCAAGACTTCGAGATCTTATGGATAAATTAGTTTCCTTGGAACAAGGTGCCTTTATTCAAGGTCGTTGTATTCAGGAAAAGATCATATTGGCATCTGGGCTTGTTAATGATCTCCATAAAAAAAGAATGGGAGGAAATGTTGGTCTCAAACTTGATATTTCCCAAGCCTTTGACTCAATGAGTTGGAAATTTATCTTTGATGTTCTTAAAAGATTTAGATTCACAGAAAAATGGTGTGATTGAATAAATAGTATTTTTAGCAGTACTTTCTATTCAGTTATGATTAATGGCGGCCCGGAAGGTTATTTCAAGAGTGAGAGATGTTTAAAGCAAGGTGATCCTCTCTCCCCTATTCTTTTTGTGCTAGCTGAAGAAATTATTCGCAGAAGAATCTAAGATCTGATCAATAGAAAGCTTCTCAAGCCTATGGTTTCTTACAAAGGTATCCCTAGTCCTTCACATTTATTTTTTGCAGATGATGTTTTCATTTTCTGTAGTGGCAACAATGATAGTCTGCGTGAACTGCTTAGTCTTCTTTATGCCTATCAACATTCAGGTCAATATGTGAATAGATCTAAAAGTAAACTCTTCTTGGGTGGCATGCCTACTGCTGAAAAACATCACATATGTAACTTTTTTGGTATGGCTGAATGTAAATTCCCTGACACTTACCTGGGAGTCCCAATCTTTCTGGGGAAAGTTAAAAAGGCTGATATCTAGCATGTTGTTGATCGTATCCAAGAAACTCTTGCTGGTTGGAAAGGTGCCCTCTTATCCTTTCAAGACCGAATTTGCCTCATAAAATCTGTGCTTTACAGTTTGCCTATTTATAACATGGCTATATACAAATGGCCAAATTCTATTATTTCAACTTGTGAGAGAATTATAAGAAATTTCCTATGGACTGGGACTCATCTAATAGGAAATTTATCACTAAAGCTTGGCCTAAAATCTGTTGTCCAAAGAATGAAGGTGGCCTTGGTTTGGTTCGATTGGAAATCATTAACAATGCCCTTTTAATGAAGATGATGTGAAGAATTCTGACCAGCAAAGACAGCTGGGCTAGGTTCCTTCTAGCAAAATTCCAGAACAGACACGGTCATTGGATAACATACTATAAACAATCTTCAGTTTGGGGTGGCTTAAAATGGGCTTATAGCATCATGGTCGACCATATTGATCGAATTGATGGAGTTATTACTCGGAAACCTTCATCTCAAGGTGAATATTCTGTGGCTAATGGAGTAGAACTTCTTTGAGATAAATTCCTTAAGATGGGATAGACTAAATGGGTCTAGAGATCATGCATTCACCCTTCACGTAGTGCTAATGCATGGAAGATTATTTCAGGTTGTTGTGCTATAGATTTGAAGCTTCAACAATGTGGTATTAACATAGTTTCAAGATGTCGATTCTGTCTTACGTGTGCCGAGGATGAACTTCATCTCTTTTGGCAATGCCCTATTTCAAGATCTTTATGGACTTGGATCCTTAACATTTTCGGATTCCACACAGGTAATCAATCAATTTCGTTTCAATCTTTGATATCTTTGGCTACTAACAGGAGTCAAGCTGTTAAGGATACTTGGGCAGCAGCAATCACTTACATAATTACAGAAATTTGGCACATTCGAAATGCTTGTACCTTCGACAATAGATCAATCAATCTTGAGAATATTAAAAGGAAGATCATGATGAATTTTCAGGAAACTTCGATTCTCCTCAAAAGTTGTATGCATAACAAGATTGAAGATCTTATCATTTTCAGCTCCTTGAAGATGTCTTCAAGACCTGTCCATCATCGAAGAATTTTTGAATGTTATTGGATCCCTCCTCATGAAAATCAGATAAAAATTTGTTGTGATGGTTGTTCAAAAGGTAACCCAGGTTTCAGTGGTGCAGGTATTGTTATCAGAAATCACAGGGGGAATACATTAGCTGCAATGTCTATTGGACTTGGAATTTGTACTAATTTCGTGGCTGAGATTCTACCTATTATTCTTGCGATGGAATGGGCTTTTGATCAAGGATGGAGCAATGTTTGGATTGCCTCAGATTCTATGGCTGCTATCAGATGCTTTACTGCCAATAAGATTCCTTGGTTCATTCGTTCAAGATGGAATAACATCAAGAATTATTTATCATTTAGCTTTTCTTTTGTTAATCGAGAATGTAATTTTGCTGCAGATACTATGTCAAAGAGAGGGACTTCCTTCAATTGGGATGTCGTGATTTCTTCAACCATAAACCTTCTTTTCTTTCAGTTGAGAATCCGGATACAGTATACTACCGGTTCTCATGAGTTCGCTTTGAGTTGTGGGAGGCTTTCTCTCTTTTGTTTCTTTGTTTTGTTAATGATTGTAATTTTTCTTATTTAATATATTCTTTGCTTACCTAGCAAAAAAAAAAAGTGCAAACTTGATTGGAACAAGGCGCATTGCGAGATATGAGTGTTGTACACCCACTTGTACGGTGAAACACTTTGATAGGAAAGTGTCGTTAACTAAACGCGCTCTTCTACCCGGCGTCCAAAGTCATTTCAACGTCCCTCGCGTGCACGTGCCTTTCTAGTACTGTATAAAACGACCGTTAATAAGTGGACCCCATCCAACGGATCTCTCTAGAAATCAATCATTTATCCGATGAAATGATATTAAATATTAACCATTCGATCAAGAATCCAATTTTACTTGGACGGTCATGGAAAGTCGGAACATCAAGTTATATAGATAAGTTAAACTTCTAAAATTAGCCCCTGGTCTTCTTTTTTTAACGCGCTTTCCCACTCCAATATAAACCAAAAAAATCTCTGCTCACACTTATCTCTCTCTCTCTCTCTCTCTAAAACTTGTTTTTTTGATCTATAAACTCTCTCTCTTTCTCTACATCTCTCTCTCTAAATTTTTTAATCTTCCAGGACAGACAGGATGAGTTCAACTGCGGATGATCCAAACAAACCTGTAACAGGATACCCAACAACAGGTTATCCACCGGCGCAGGCTAGTTATCATCATCCCACCGCCTACCCTTCGGCGCAATCTAGCTACCCTGCTACCGGAACAGCCTACCATTACACTGCGGCACCTCCCGCTGCCTACTACAACCCTAACCCTTACCCTCCACCAAATTACGACCCCCAACGCGCCACCTTCCTCCGCCGTCTCATCATCGCAGGGATCACCGTCTTCCTCATCATCGGTGCCATTACTTTCATCTTATGGCTCGTAATCCGACCTCATCTTCCCGAGTTCCGAGTCGAATCGGCTTCACTTTCCAACTTCAACGTTTCTTCATCACAATTGAACGCCAATTGGGAAATTGGGTTCTTCGTTAGAAACCCTAACAAGAAGATGACCATTTTCTATGATCGAATCGAGGGTTCGGTTTTCTATAAAGACGATTCTCTTGCTGACAATTCACTGGCGCCTTTTTATCAGAGTAAGAAGAATCAGACGACGATTACGGCTAAGTTTACTGCCTTAACGTCTTACGTGGATGATCGGACGGTGAAGGAGATGGTTGGGGATCGGAATCGTGGAGAGGTGAATTTTAATGTGAGGATGTTGGCTTGGGTTAGGTTTAGGTCTGGAGCTTGGAGGACAAGGAGGCATTTGATGAGGGTTTTCTGTGATGATGTGAAGATTGGGTTCTCATCAAATACGGGTACGACTGGCAGTTTGTCGGGTCGATCGAAGGAGTGCGAGGTTGATCTGTGAGTTTGTGTCTTCTTCATCTGATCTCTGTTACTCTGTTAATTCTTCGTTTTTTAGGGATAATTGGTGGAATTATAAATATGTAATTCTTAGTTAAAGAGGAGTGCTAGTGGTAGGAAGATGACTTACCTTTTTTCGCCATTTCTGTTAATGAGATGATGTGATATACTTGATAATAGGGTTATGTGGATTCTAATTGCTAGTAGTTTTCTTTTTCTCTGTGAATGTGAAGTTTTATGCTGTCTTTTGATGGATTCGTTTTAAAATTCTTGAGTTTTTATCTTTTCAGGGAGACTTTTAAAACTTGTAGTTGGTCTATGATTATTCAATTTTTATTGGAATAGTAGGTCTTAAACACATCTAGGATTGCATTTCTTGTGAAATTTTGAGAGAGAGCTTTTCGCCTGATTTAATAAAAGAATCCGACTCAACTAATGCTCCAAATTTTGTACACATTTGAATGTTTGCTTACTGAGATTAGTGCTGAAAGAATCGCTCATGTTATGTGTCAGACAAAAATGTTTTTTCCCTTGTATATTTCTCATGGAAGTTGTCGTGAGTAATTGATGCCGTCGAATTGTATTAATGATTCAAACACCAATGCAATCTATTATGAGGTAGTTTGGAGCCTCAAAACATTTTACCTCGTCAACTCTATATATATCAAGTGCGGTGAATAAGAGATTTTGCAGTGTTGGTAAATGCTTATAATAGATTGTTTATGCCAATGTAAAGTATACTGGTATGCATTTGCACACTTGAGAATGCAAAAATCTATAAATATTTCCACTTTCCAGTGAAGAAAAACGTTTGCTCCATCAAAGTAAACACTTTATTTTCATGAAAGATTTGATTATAAGGGCAAAGAAGGGGATTAAGATCTTGACTACTTTTTCCATATGATTAGTTTTTGAGGTGGTGGTGTTATGTAAATCCTTATTAGGATAGGGCAAGTCGAGGTTGAAAACCTATTGTCAAGCAACTGTGAACTATTTTCTATTTATTTATTTTATTTAAAATAAACTGTGTGAAGTTCTTAGGGAGGGGATAAAACATGCTTTGAATGGTAAGAGTTTGACCATTGAATGATTAGCTGTTGCTTTGTTCCATACAATTGTCAGAATTGCTAGCTCTTTAACTACTAGTGGTGTTTGGCAATCTGAGTGAATATTTACTCCTAAAACTGATTCACTACTTTTGAAAAGTATTTTGAAGTTTTGGCTTGTGACTTCCTTCTTTGTGAAATCATTGGTTAAAGGTATATTGTTGACTGAAAACTGAATGAGTTTATTAGCATGTCATGCTTTAAGGAGGTTCAAACCTATCTCCCTTCAGTTGGATTTGTAGAGAGCCATGAATGTCATAAGGCTTTTAAGTGAAAAAGGTTGCTTGAGTATTTGAGATTTGACGTTGGAGTATGAAATGCAAATGTAAAAGAAGTAGAGGTCAAGTTAATGCTTAGGATATTTTTATCAAGTGAAGATTAAGTTTTGGGGGAATTTTGAAGTACTACTAATTATAACTTTTCAAAGAGTAGTTTAGAAATGAGGTGGTTTAAGAAATCAACTATAGTTAGGTAGTCTAGAAATAGGTTGGTAACTAGTGCAAGAACAGTTGGTAGCTCAAATCGAGTTGTCTCAGTGTCTGAGATTGTTCTGAATAAGACTAGGTATGGATGGTTTAACCCCTTCTATAGTCAAGGGGGCTCCCTGGTTTGTGCTTGTGAAAATATGGAGTTGGTTAATTTGACCATGCTTAGCAATGCGATATATTATATCTGAGTGTTATTATCTCCTTAGATCAAACTATGTGCGTACATGGTTACAAAACGTCGTTTATCTGTTTGGTTAGTCTGGCTTTCACCTGGTAGGCTTTGATGATCTAGATACGAATGCAAGTAAAATGAGATGAAGGTTGCATTAGGGCAACAATCGAGTTAAAAGCAAGGACGTTTGGCTTGAGGACGGTTCTATCTGAGTTTAAATTGATATGATCTTTTATTCAACAGTTTGTGTATTGAGTGTTTAATCAGTTCAAATGGATAGTAACAAGTAGCAAAGCCATGCCCCACCATCTTTATTTAGCACGCATTTCAGTTGAACTTAAGAGAAAATATAACAAGCAACAAGAAAATCAGCTATCCATCATGCTCATTGGTGAAATATGCGAAGATGAGGTTGTTGAGATTGATAAATGGAGGTTGTTGAGATGAGCATATTCGGGAGAATTTTGGAACAACTAAATAACAAAATGTGGAGAGAAGTTGATTGTGATTGTTTGGGCATGTACAACAAAGACCGATAACATTACTAGGGAGAATTTTGTGATTTTATTTATTTTGATCTGTAAAACTGGAGGTTGATAGTGAAAGTTGAAGGTTGTAAAAGGAAAAGTGGAAGGCATAACAGTAAAAAGAACTTGAACGTTTGGGCATGTAAAAAGAATACCAACTGTACAAATGTAGGTCAAGCCAGCTTGCTCACATGTGACTTGTATAGAACCAAGAATGTTTGCATGCGGTATTGAAATTTGAGGTGTTATGTGCAATTTGAAGATGTCATATTCTTCCTAGGAAATATCTCGACTCCTTTCTAGCTTCATCCTATTGTGTAGAACTAGTATTCATTGAGTCCTGATAGATCACAAGTCCATATGAAGAGATTGAGTTTGAGAAAGAGAGTAGATGATCTACTTGGGCCTCTTTGGACCTCTAGCTTCTATTTGACGTTTTTAAGGTCCATGTTACACTTGTGGAAGAAGTGTATGGTACTGCCACTTGTGTTTTGGCTTCATAGTGTACGACATTTTGAAGGACCATGTATCACGATCGCTTGTGGAAGTTTAGGGTAGTGCCAAGATACTTCTGCCTTGAGGAGAGAGGGTGGAAACACAAAATTGTGGTTTGGCTTCACAGTGATACTTCTCCAAACTGCAGATAAGTTCTGCTTTACAATTTGCTTTTGCAATTCTTTAAATCCCATTATCGATCAAAAGAAAGGGAAAAAAAAGGTCAATAAATCCCATTTGTTATCATGTTGGGTACAGTGTGTTAGCAAAATATGTGGTTGAAGAATTATTGTGGAGTTGTCGTTCATTTCGGAAATTCAGAAATTCTATGGGTGTTTTCCTCTTTGTGTGGACTCCAGGAGTTGAAGTTGATGGATTTCGTAAGATTGCCAAGATGCAGAATGCTGAATTTTAAAGCCATATTCTCTGTTATGCTGAATGTAATAATCCCCAGATCTGGTGGGTGGGAGGTGCCTGGGATCAAGATGGGAATGTATTGTATAAGAAAATTATGTGAAGCCGAGGTACTAACCTGTTCATCATTCACTGAATGATATCATGGAATTTCTGAATATTGAGCTCTCAAGTCTCACCAACTGGTTTCTTTTAATATGTTATGGGTCCCTATGGGAAATGGGTCAATTTGACCACATTTATTTTTGGTATATAGGCTTTTATTAGGCTTTTCTTGTGTTATTCATCGTTTTGGGTGCTTGTCATTAGGATGGTGCATCATATCCTATCCCATGTCCTCTTGCTTCTTGATAAGTCTGGTCAATGGAATTGGTTTTGGAGTGGGTCCAGCAGTATTCATTTTCTTTAGACTGTCCTAGGAAAAAGTCGAGTCTTAACTGATGTGACAAGACAGGTTACTAATGACCAAGCTAATTAACTGCATTGATATTCAGCCTGTCTTAATTTATAAAGCTGAAAAGATCAGGAGGAGACCCTTAAATTGGTTTGGTAGCTTTGCAACAATAGGCGATATTTTCAACCATCTCTTTGCTAAAATCACAACTTATATTTATACTGTCTGTTTCATAAAGCCGTCAATACAAAATGATTTCTCTTATGCATGGTCCACAACATTTAGGTTGACAGTTTTAAGTTACCGACTTATCATTTTATGAAATTTTTACTGTTGATTCTGGGTTAGCGACGAATAATTCGGTCTAAAATTATGTAGATATAGTAATTAGTTGTGTAGAAATATCTTTTGTCGCAATAAAAATAGTTAATAGTTGGAGCCAATTTAGTAAGAAATCGTGCATGCCAATTTAGTAAGAAAACGTATGGACGAATACGCAACGGTTTTCTCGCCTTCAGGATTTGAGGTCTGGAAAAAAAGAAGGAAAGAACCAAACAATCAAATGATCCCAAAAGTATATTTGGCAGGTAAGAGTTGGGGAGTAATAATTTCTTCTTCTTCGTCACCTACCTAGTTGAAGTCTTCTCATGAGTTTTTGGTAGTTTTTTTTTTTTTTTGGGTAAACAAACATAATATATATAGATTAAGCAATGGGCATAGTCCCAGTTACAAACTCCAAAGAAAGAAAATCAAATAGGAAAGAAGATGGATCATCAAGCCAAGTAACTACTGTTGTGGATGCTTTAACATGAGATGCTAAAGCATCGGCATCCGTGTTGGCCTCCCTGTAGGTAAAGTTGAAATAATAAGTAGTAAAACAAGATAATAAAAGTCTGATTTCACTAAGATGAGCTTGTGTGCGCCATCCTAATTTCATGAGTCACTATTAAGTTACCGAATGATTGAGAGAGCATCGCCTTCAAAGTTTGTGGTAGTTGGGTGGTTAGCAAACTTAGCTAAGGTAAGACCTAGTTTTAAAGCCTATTCTAACCACCTACTAACTTACCAACTAACATGCCCACTCACCTAACAAAGATATCAAACACCCCGGTGCCGAATCCACCAAGATTATTCTTGACTTACCCAGTTGCATGTTGGAAAATTTTTGTGTGGGTTAGGGCATGCGACCAGGGGGATTAGTCCCACCCAAAGGGTGGGGACACCTCATGACTACAAAAAAAAAAAGAAAAAAAAAAGAAAGAGATATCAAACACTTACAAATTCTGACGAATTACAAAATAGAAAAGAAAAAAAAGAAAAAGGAAAACAAAAAGATAGAAAAGAGGAAGAGATAAAAGAGATGTATCATATTCCAATGAAAAGGAAAGGGAACGAGAAAGAGAAAGGAAAAGCAATCAGATGTGATTTTACTTAAAAGGTAAGGAACCGAATGAACTTAGGTCACCATGACCTTAGTATGACTCATGAAAAAAGTTACATTTAAGTTTTGATTTTTTATGAAGATGTTCTCTTTATTATATAAATCATCATATTGAAAAAGTCAGCATGTTCTAAGACTTTCAAATCCCTCAAATCAGCCCTTAAAAAATGACAAATTTTAGGTGTATTTTATGTTGATTTTCAATCAATTTTTTATTTAGGAGTCTTTAAATAGTCCGATTTTTTTGCGTATTTCGTATTAAGGAGAACATTTTTCAATAAAAATCAGCCCTTAAACATCTCTCTGTGAGCTCCATAGGGATTGGTAACTCTGGGATCATGGGCCCTAGGGTCAGTCAATACCTTCCCAACCTGGCCCAGTCCTTAGGTTATTGGTTATTCTAGGCCTATCAAGGGTCTGACTGGGAAGCCCAACATTAGACTTGATTGGGCTTGGTTTTATAAAATTTTCAGTCTAGCGTGACATCCTGACATGTTTAAATTTTCGGGTTATTTTATAGGCGCCCTCCAAAATCTTATTGGCAAGTCCTGGTTGTAGGCATCCTTATCCTGAATTTGTATTTGTTATGTTATGGGGTTGCCAATAATATTTTGGGGATGCATTTAAAATTTTCCTAAATTTTCTAACTCGATGATCATTAATCTAAGAAACCAGACCTTCTTAATAGTTCCATCCTCTGTCTTCCAAGTTCGAGTCAGCTGAGTCTGAGGGGGGGAAGACTGTTCTAGTT
>MVGT01002634.1:312476-360091 GCA_002174775.1 Macleaya cordata | reverse complement strand
AAAGAAATGGTATCTTATAAGATTTTCTTATGGATATATTCATGTTTATTATTTTTATAAATTTGTGAATAAAATTCGGTATATATAATCCACTTTTAGTATTTAAGGTAATTTCCTCATGTGAAATTACGTTTTTTTTATTGGATTAGAAAAGTAAGACATTAAAAAAACAATGATATGAGGATATCTCATTAATTTATTTTGTTTTTGACGATCATGATCATAAGATCTATCGATTATTTGAAAAATAAACTTGCCAACTGCAACGATCTAAATTTTATAAACATAATATCGATTTTGAAATTTTCGATAAAAAATATCAATTTCGAAAATCTTGGGACGGTATATAAATAGATTTCCTAGGTCACCAAATTTCGATCCCACCCACCACTTTTGCATCAAATAATTAATTATGGTCCATAATACATGTAATTTAGATTTAATTAAACTTAATCATCTAATCTTTTTTTATAAATTAATTTGAAGTATTAAGAAAAAGAAAAAATTAAAATCTCGATGAAAAGGAATAAAGATTAGAAGTCAATTACGTAGTCTTCCTTGATTTGTCCCTTCTATTTTAATTTAAATTTTCTTTGAAAAGTGTAGCCATCACCCTACCAACTTGTGATCTCCATGACTCCAATTTTCCTCCGCGGAGTCTTTCGCCCCCCACCTGCTTAGAACCGGTAGTCTGGTAGTAGTTGACTCTAAATTGACTCAGTCAACTCTAATGCTCATTGCAATTTGAAAGACGAATATGTCCTTCTTTATCGACAAAATTACTAAACTGTCTTTGACGATTGTTTATATATAATTAATGTACCTAAATATGGTCAATTATTTTTCACTAAAATACATTACCTAGACAATATTTGAGTTTGGTCCGTACAAAAAAAGAGGAAGAAAAGAAATACCTTTACAACGGTGACGGTGTAATGGTAACGGTATTATATATAGTAATGTGGGTCTTATTCCTAATTGGGTATGATTTTGATTTTTCAGTTAAGGATTCATTTAACAGTTTGGTAGGTCTTGAGGAAAAAAAAAAATAGAAATAATTCTTTTTTAAAAAAATGTTGATTTTTTTTTTAAAAAAAATTAATCCAAATATATTCTTTATAAATACTATTATAATAAGACAGGCCTAATTTCGATAGGTCATCTAAAAACTCTGCCTATTAAGGTAGGTCATCCTTTTTCTTTGTCTTGGATAGGCACTTAAATCAACCTGCCTATAAATATTGCACTCTAACTTTGCTTAGTTTCTACAGAGAGAAAGAGAGAGAGAGTATGAAAAGGAAAGTGTGGGTGAATGCAGGTGTAGGAAGGGACAAAACTAAGTTAGGTGGGTGATCAAATAATAGAGAGATTGGTTAGAAAGGGCTTCTCCTTTACCAGCAAAGTCCCTCCACAAAACAAAACCTTTTACTTATATGGACCCCACTATCCCACCATTAATTTAATTTTCCTTTCTCCTTCAAAACCAAGCCTTAATCAAATGCCTCCTTTCCTTTCCTTTCCTTTCCTTTCATTTCATTTCACATACCCACTCACCCACACCCTAAAACCCTATAAATCAAACCCCCTAACCCCCCTAAAACTAAATGGTGGGCCCAAGTTCCTTTTATTCCATTTCTATCCATCAATTCTTCTTGATGTTCCTATCTCATTTCCAAACACTGCATGTGTGGTAAGTGTTGTCAATCAATACCATCAAAATCTTTGATGAGGATGTCATCAAAACCACAAAATATCAAACCTGATGTAGATGTTTGTATCGTGTTGGTTACACGTATCCATCAATGACTATTGGTGGGGCCATATGTACGGTATGGATGGTAGGGTCCATTGATGAGAAAGATAAACCTTTTTAATTTAAGTGCACCACATGTTTTTTCTTCTTAATGTTGGAGTTTGAAAGCAACATGTGATGAATTTCATGGCTTCTACTTCATTGTTTTTAAATATAGTCAGGATATATGTACATGCTTAAATGTACAGGTTAGATGTACAGCCTCTTATGAGGCCACATGAGGTTGATCTAAGGGCCGATATTTTGTGAAAATGTTCTCATCATCATATAGATCATCTTCACCAAAAATCAGCTCATTCTAAAACTTCTAGCCCTACTAAAAGTTGTCTCTTTTTCTCATCGTTCATTTCTCACCGTTAATTTTTAATCAAATTCTAATCAACTTTTGGTGGGGCTAAAAGTTTTAGAATGAGCTGATTTTTGGAGAAGATGATCTACATGATGAGAAGAACATTTTCACAAAATATCGGCTCTTAGATCAACCTCATGTGGGCCCCACAAGAGGCTGTACATCTAACCTGTACATTTAAGCCTGTACATATATCCTGACTCAAATAAATATGCATGTTTCATTTGTTGTGAAGGTGCGAGGTGTTTAACTGAAGAGCCAACAAAATGAACGAGGATATTTTGGTCATTTGGAAAATTAAGCATAGGCCGCCTAATAGGGGATACCGCTTACCCGGATATGGGGAAATCTTCATTACTTTAATAATGGTTTCTCTTTTTCTGGGGTGGGGATATCCTTGGATCCAAAAGGCCGGTCATATAGGTGGTGCTTCTCGATTCATAAAAGTGAGTGAGTGAATGTGGGTCCCATCATGAAATAGTTGACGTGTCGGTTACGCTTCTCTTAAAACAAACGGTCAAAAATCACTCATTTGTTTTCTTGATCAATACAAATTAAATGACATAATCAAATCCCCTATAAAAAGCAAATAAGCTTTTCTCTCGGATGAATAAAGTAATAAATAAGCTTTTCTCTCGGATGAATAAAGTAATAAAAGTACAATTTAAAGGGTAATTCCGTCCTTATATTACATTAAAATACTGATTATGGCGTCACATTTAAGGTTAACGAGTTCAATAATTTTGTTTATGACCGAAGATACCAACTACCGTCTCCGTCGGATCAGTTACAAGTGGCTTTGTTTTGGGTGCTGTGTTGTTTGTCTGTAATTGATGGCAAAATTTCTAAACCGTTGATTGTATTTAATGTCGTACTAAATCCAACGGCTAAAATCACGTTACGAAACTCCTAGGTTTGAAAGTTACACTAATTGATGAGTTCACTTTTATCAAGATCAAGTAAAGTTGGACATTTTATAGAAGAAGAAAATCGTTTTTTTTAACTTAATTGGACTACATGTAAGTAGGAGTATTGCTTTTTGGACCTACATTTTTACAAAACAAATGCTCTACAATTACGCGGCATGGTTGGTCTCACTGTCACATAAGTTAGAAAATCTCTCAAAATACTTTTGAGAGTAGAAAAGTGGTGGGTCCACTCTGCCACATAAGCGTCTATCATAGGTTTTATAAAAGTGTCGGTCTAAAAATCATTCAGTAGTGTTAAAGTTACCGAAAAATCTACAGAATAATCTACAGAAAAGGAATAATTTTTAGTTTGATGCAAATTACGAAGGTATGTGACGAAAATCACGAGGATATTTAAATACACACTACCGTTAGATTTCAATTCTGTAGATTTTTATATAAGATTCTGGTGTAAGTATAGTATTATCCAAAATTATTATTGATGTAGAAATTACTACTTTTTTTTGGAGGATAAGTAGTGGTTAAGGAGACCCAACCAATTTCATAAAATAAATCATGAAGTACATGGGGGATAAACTTTTTCAGTTTTATCCTTAAAAATAATTTTCTTCAAATTCTCACCAAATGAACCAGATACGACTTCAACAAATTCAGGTGAAGGACACAAACTTTCAAAGTAGAAATGACTAATTCACTTTCTACAAAAGCTTTTCCTCAAGAAAAGCTTACAAAAACAATCTACAGAAATTTAAATCGATGGTGGATGTGTGAGTTGTGGGGCTTTTGTGAATTTTTTTCAGTCTACCCCTAAATTTGAAATTTTACTATGTATTTCCGTAGGGTTTACTGTAGGAATAGACTTATTAGTGTTTACCTTCTTCAGTCTCCACCGTGGGCCCAGCTTCATATCAGACGGTGAAGGTTTTGGCTTCTGGTGCTCACATCTCTATCACTATTTCATCAAACAGATATTTATCATTTTTTTCTACCAAAAAGAAAAAACATATTTATCAGAGTAATTAATTAATTTATCATCCACCGTCCGATTTTCACGAAAATGTGAGATAAACAGTAAATTATCAAATTAGATAGGTATCAAGAGTTGAAGTTAATACAGCTGATAAAGTCTCTCCATGTGAGAATGTTCTCTCATTATTGACTCGTTGATTACAAATTAATTAACGTTTACCTATAGTAGAAAATAAAATAAAATAAATGACACAGAGTTAAAATAAGAAGCAGTTACTACTGTTACTGTTCCGAGACAAAAAAAAAATAAAACACGTTATTTTGGTGGTCAGATTCATTATAACCGGGAATATTAAAATGAAGACAAATTATGATGACCAGCGAATGCACCAAAATCATCAACAGAATTCTCTCTCGCAGGAAGGATTAAGAACCATCACCAACAATTTCTTCAATTTCAAGGTGGGGGTGGGGGACAACTGAAAATCTACAAGTAGATGTCGGTGCTGTTACAATATCATGCTTTTATTTCCGCGTAAATTTGTGAACCATTTAATTTATCATAATTTAATTTCGCACACTACACGATAATTCCGGAGTTTTTTTTTATTTTTGTTGTTCTATATTTTTTATTTTTATCTCAAAATAGCACACATGTATTTTGCATGGATTTTTGTTTTTTAATTTTTTTTTCATAATGGCACGACTTTCAGAATTTTTAAAAATTGTTTTTTCTCTTTGCTTAGTCATCAGATGACTTTCTTAACTTTTATCTTTTTAAGAAGAAAAAGAAAAGAAAATTGAGTTGCTAAAAGTAAAACAAAAACAAGAGGTACTCTTGGCATCATTAATTATTTTCAAAGACTATATATTTTCAAATGTTGAAATATAATGTTCACATTATTATTTTCACATTTGTGAATATTCACGGTGTATCAAATAGAGTTATTATATTATTATGTTATTTTTTTATTAATATTGTAAAAATTTAATAAATCAAGAGCTCTTAACATCATGTTAAATAATTTATCAAAAAATACTATTAACAACGCACAAACCACAACCATCAATTAACAAAGAAAATGCATGTTGGATAGTTCCAACACGTGTGTAATTTGTGCTCACTTTAGTAACCGAAAATTTGGTATAGGGGTGACGTTGCCGCTTCAGAACTTCGCGCTCCCGCTCCAAACTACGCTCCAACACTCCCGCTCCGAAAGTATTTTAGAACTAAGTATATTTTTTAATCGGCTGCTCCGACGCTTCCGCTTTCACTTTCGTTCCCGCTCTGACGCGCACTCTGATTACTTAGGTGCTCACTAAGCACTCTGCGAAACATACTTGGTCGTGACCAGTGAGATACAGAATCTTTTTTTTTTTCGACAAAAAAATGTTTAAAATGTTCCCGGCTATATATACGAAAGACCGTCCTGTCTATATATCACTTTCTTTAATATCCAAAAATGATTATACAAAAAAAAAATGTCTTCCCCAAAAAAAAAAATGATAAAAATATATATGTTTATAATAAAGATAAGGTTACACCAATCCAAACTTCCGTTATTTTCCACCACACCTCAACTCTTATCTTTCTCTCTCTAACCTTACTTCGCACACTTCTTAGCTTATAATATTTCTGCTTAATTCTTCCACTAAACGCGTCCAACGCTGCAACACAAAAAAAAACCCTCTCTTTCTCTCTCTAACTTTTTCTCTCTCTAAGTCTATATAAGTCCAATCCCAAAGAGTTTTCCAACCCATTTACTCCTCGATCGTCAATCTTATTTGCAGACCCAAAAATCTCAACAATTCGAGATGTCTGCAAAACCTTGCGACCATCATGGCAGCAAGAGAAAGAAACTCCTCCGCCGATTATTCGGCGCCTTTCTCATCTTCATAATAGTTGTCCTCTTCATAATCCTTCTAGTCTGGTTAATTCTCCGGCCAACCAAACCTCGTTTCACTTTACAAGATGCCACTGTCTATCAATTCAACGTCAGTTCCCCAAATTTCCTCAGCTCAAATCTCCAGGTAACAATCGCATCAAGAAACCCTAACGACAAGATTGGAATCTACTACGATAGACTCGATGTATACGCGTCGTACCGGAACCAACAGATCACTCTTCCGACAGCTTTGCCGCCGACTTATCAAGGTCATAAAGATATCAACGTTTGGTCTCCGTTTGTTTATGGTAATTCAATTCCTATCGCTCCGTTTCTTGCTGTTTCATTGAATCAGGAACAGACGGCTGGGATGGTTTTGATTTATATCAAAGTTGATGGACGGGTGAGATGGAAAGTTGGTACTTGGATCTCTGGCAAATATCATATTTACGTTAATTGTCCGGCTTATTTAACGTTCGGGAGTAGATTTTCTGGTGTTCCCGTCGGACCTGCCTTGAAGTTTCAGATAGATCGGGAGTGCCACACCGACGTGTGAACACTCTGTTAGTTAGTATTTTTCTCTCTCTAGCTACTTGACGCCGTTGATTCATCTTTTATTTTTGTTTTTTGTTTTTATATATTATTTGGCTTTGGTTTTCTCTCTCTAGGTATAAGAGTAATTTCGGGTTACAACTTGTACATTTTGTTAGAAAATAAAAAATAAAAAAAAAAAGAGAAAAAAGAAAGAAAGAAGCAAGGCTGTGACAAGTGTATACCGTTAAATTTGCTTTGATATATTAATAAGTTCCATTACGTCTCCATGTTCTTGTCTATTATTATCTAATTATGAAGATACCCTTATCAGATTTTTAATGTGTTCTTAATTTATCATCAAGTGTAATTAATGTTCTTAATTTTTCTCCTAAAAAAAAAAAGGGTGTTTTGACAAATTTGGAATTTTGGGAGGGTATTTTGGTATTTTTAAAGACTTGTGTAGAAAGGTCGATCATGACTGTTTGATTCAATAAACAAATAGAATTAATTAACATAAATTATGTGTTATTTAGAGAGATTGAGTGGGGGAAAGGGAAAACCACTTTTGGTAGAGAGACCTATGACTTGGTTGAAGTTTAGGTGAGTGATTAGGGTTGAGTGGTGGGTGTTATGCATCTCCCTCTCTCTCACACACACTCCATGGTGATGTTTCCATTCACCTACTCCACCCACTTTGTGTATGAATGGAAGAAAGGAAGGGTTCTCATGATTAGTTGTGTTGGCCGGATTATGTAGTAAAATTCACAATTATTAATTTTTTTTTTCAATTTTTGTGCATTTCAGTAAAATTGACGAATTATATGGCTGTACGGTCTTATTAAAGAATTTTTTTTTGAAGGGGATCTTATTAAAGAATTACTACTATATTATTCTGAATTATTTAAAAAGTATATCTAAAAATACAAAAGTAATGATATAAACAATCTCAAAAAAAGAAAATCATCAACTCTTTTTTTTTTTTTAATGTTATTCCTAATACTTATTTTTAATTCATTGTAGTCGAATATTCCTCCGAAATTTTGAACACAAATCCTGATAATAGGCAAATGCATTTTTGGATAATGTAAGTTTTCCATTGTGCTAGAAAATGGGCCATGATGATGATCTCACTAGCTTGTAATCTACCCAAAAAAAAAAAATTAATGGAGCACCGACCAATTTAATTAAAAAATTGGGTTAGTAGTTCAACTAGCAAATTTTAACCTCAAATGATGTTTTCTTAATATTGTTAAAATATTCTCCTTTTACCAATTAAAAAAAAAATTGTTAAAATATTGAGAAATGGAATTAGTTTTCTATTTGTTTATTGAATAATTTGAATATCATAAGATCCGCGATCGATCTTCAGTAATTTATTGATTAAGTATGATAGGGGTCTGACAACATAAATCCCATGTCACCATTCAACTCTTCAAATCTTATCTTGATCCTAAACCTTTTTCATTTCAATTCAACAACAAATGTCTACTTCATCAACCCCATCATCACTTCTCACGGTTATGCACTTAGGCGCACCTAAGCCCGGGAGTGTCGGGATCCAAATCGATGAGTTTTTTTTGAGGGGGATCCAAATCGATGAGTTATGGAATCAGTCATGTCATGCTAAAGGGGATGCTAAAGTAAACCTCCTTTTTACGATTTTTAAAAAGAACAAAAGAAGGTTTTGGATTTTTAAAGGAAAAAAGATATTTGCTAAGTTTTGGGTCATTTTTTCCCGCGTTCAAACAATTAAAAATGAATCTCTCTAGCTCAGCCAAACAGGCGTTGAAGATAAAGTTTTTAGAGTCCAGAATGTTGACGTTTGAAGATGGATCAATATAGACAATAATTGAAGAAAGCAAAGCCATAAATATATATAGTGCCATATACCAAGTTGCATGCGGGTTGGGGATGTTTTAATATTTTTTTTCTTCTTCTTTCGCTTTCCAAATGTTTATTAGGAATTATGAAACCCTAACAACTCTATTCCTACTATTTACTCCTACTACAGCTGGGTCATGGCCATGTGGAGGGACTTGTCATTATTGGGTTTCTTTCATGCAAATCCACATCCATATTTATTTATATATAACTTTTTTTTTCATTCCTTTCTTTTCTTTTCTTGGATGGTTAGAGACTAATTTAGTAGTAATTAAATTTCCATGACATGTTTCTAATTTTTCAAAAAAAAATTAGATATATCTTCCTGATAACCAACAGTAAAACATGATCAACCATCAATATTTCAACAAAAAAAAAAAACTATTGGAAGAAGTGAGATGATCCACACTTTCTAATTATGCTGCTAACTTTACATAATCAACAAGTTGATTTTTTTTTATGAGAGACTATTGCTCAAATTACAATAACAAATTCAGGATACGCCGTGCTTGTGAGAAGCGCAAAGCCACCGTTAGGATCACAAATTGTCGCTACCATAGATGAAGAGAAACCATTAATATCCACGAGCATATATCGTCACCACAGACGATGAGAGGGATCTAACATATTACATGAGACAAACTTAATAGTAAACCACACTTAAAAAATTTCAATCCTAAAACCTCACAATCATGACAGGGGTGCATAGACAACCACTTGAGCAAAGGCTCATATGCAATCAGCAAGCAGATTATGGTAAAAAGTTGGACTGAAATATCAATTCACTGTGTTAATTTTGGGTGGAAGCTCAAAGTTGTGCAAATTTTTTGGACTTAGGCTCTGCTTGGTACACCGTGAATATTCGCAAATGCAAAAATTTACAGTTCATCATGTGTTTTTAAGTGATTGATGAGGGCATCTAATAGCAAATATTTGGTGCGATTTGCAATGGACTTACAAAATAAACAATCTAAAAATTTTTATTTATTTTTTTCTAATTTATAGATTTTTTATTAGGACATACAAAGACAATAAATTTTCGCATTGGCGAATATTCACGATGTACCAAGCAGAGCCTTAGGTTGTGTTTGATAGCATTTGAATTCCATGGAAATGGGTTAGTTCCGTGGAAACAATACAAATTCCACCGTTTGTTTACATTTTTAATTCCACGGAAATGGGGGCCCAGTTACTTAAAAGCGTGGCTAATAGTTAGTTTTTAATGTAATTCCATAGAATAGGCTTCATTGGCCCCCCCAAGGAATTAATTACGCGGAAGTGGTGGAAATGAACCTATTTCCGCGGAATACATTTCATTGCTATCAAACACAGCGTTATTAAAAAGTGTGTGGCTAGATAGGATAGAACGTTTTCCCAAAGTACTCGTACTGTCATCGATCGAACTTACTAATTATGGATGATCCTATCCGATCGATCTTTTGCGAAGTGACTATATCAGAAAAAAAAAAAAAGAAAAAAAAAATCTGATCTGAAACGCACGTCTAGTATTTTATCATCTCAAGGTTCTGTGCCTGCAGGGCTTGGGACCCACCCACAGAAGTATACAAAATTGCAAAATTGTTGGACCCTTATCTGCTTGGATTGTTGTTTGGGCATTCATTCGTTCATTCATTGATCTATTAACAATCAATTATATATATTGGCAGAAGAAGTATCTAGTGATCTAAATGGTTTGTATTTTGGCACAAGTATATGTAATATCCTACCTACTACTTATTAGTGAACTCCAATCAAATTCAGACAACAGCAGCCCTCCCCTTTGTTGTTATTGTCTGATCTTTTGTAAATCACAAATACTTTTTAGACCGATGATTTTATAAAAGTGATGCCAGACACTTATGTAACAGAGTAAGATACACTATTTTTCCTCTTAAAAGTATTTTAAATGGATTTCTAACTTACATAGCAATGGGACCGACCATGCCACATACGCATGGGGAATAGTTTTTATAACTTATTCGGTACAAACAACACTACTCTAAAGCTTTAAAATATAAGGCCTCATTTAATTTGTAAGCAAGTTGGTACAGTTTGATCAGGTTCCATGACCAAGTCCTACTCCTTTTCCTAATCATTCAAAAGTAATCTTTTTTCGTTCTGTCAATTTTTTTTATCCGTAAAAATATTATTAATTGTTCGAGAAAGAGTACATCTGATATATACCCTTAAAAAATTAATAAATTTTAAACATTAATTTTTACAATTGATTTTCAATAAATTTTTTATAGGATAAATATTTTTCGGATAAGGTAATTTTCAGAGATGACAATCTACATGGTGATGAAGAGAATATTTTCTTCGGAAACCTTGCATCATTTCTATGCAACCAAAAAAAAAAAAATGTATTTTTTACTTATTTGGTAATTAACATGCACGGCATGATTATAAACAGGAGTACACACAAGCCACTGAAGCCAAACAAACGCTTAAACGAGAGGATTAGTTGGGAGGAGCCTTTACTTATCATCACAGATTCACAGAAGGGCTCAACCCAAGACCTCCCTTCAAAAGGGAGGGATAACAAACCACTGGGCTAGTGTGTCGTTATTTGTCCTGGTCGTACATATTTGAGCCTCATGGGCTTAAGGTTGCCCAGCCTGGTTCATTACTAAAAAAAAAAAACAAAAAAAAACAAAACAAAAAAAAAGGGAAAAAGAAATGAAAAGAAAATTCAACTTTCCTCGATGAACGTTTGGTCCACACAGTTGCGAGCCCATACACCTCACAAGATCAGCCTAATCAAAACCCAAAATCTCTCTTGCGATGCTCTTGTTTTTGGGGGCCTTTTCGTAGAGCCAATGCATGACAAGAGAAACCCAGATTGAAGCACCGAGCTGCCAACGAAGTAGATTGGGAAATTTTGAAGGCACCTCCAAAATGGTATTGGCAGACCCGTTAGATTGGTCTTCGTCAATTTAGTTGACTCCACAATTAATAATGACAGTCCCCATTTTAGAGAGTTTAATTTAGAAGTGGGGTCTTTGAGTTTTTCTTTACTTTCTCTCTATAAACCTCTAAGAAAATATAGTCAAATAAATTTTTGAGAAGATTTAGTCAAATGAGTTATTTATGTATGCCATGGTTAACATCATTTGATTGAATTGGGGTGTGCCAATAACAATAATGCAATTTCGAAGGTGCTTACAATGGGATAATGGGGCACCTTTCAAACAACTCAAGTTTATTTATGTGTTTTGTCAGCCATAAAATGGTAATGGAAAATTTTTGGCCCTACACAATTTGTTGTTGAGGGTGTGTTTTTGTTTGACGTTATATACGTCAAACACTTACTGTGCGCCTGCCAACAAAATCTTGGAGAGGGCCTTACACCAATAGTTAAATTCATAAGAATTAACGGAGGATAAGTTTTGAACCAGCAATTTCTACACGTACGAGGAATTCATAACAATTGAGTCAATGGACCGTGTGCTGCACATTAATAGAGGGGTAATGCATTAATAGAGGGGTAATGCTACGTAAACACTGGATCGGGTGTTTTTATTTTAAACACCAGCCTGTGGGGCCTACATGGATAAACTTCAAGAGTTAAAATTTTGTGAAGTTGTTGTCATCATCTTCACAAAAAATCAGCCCATTCTAAAATTTCTAACCTTATCAAAAGTTATTCTGAAGTTAACAGTGAGAAAGAGTTGCAGATCCTGCTATCTAAACACTGGCGGTGGTGTTTTTTTGAAAACACTTGAGATGGCGCAGACGTAGTGCCTCAACATACGGTAATGCTTGAGTTACAGCAAATTCCTACAGAATTTGCTACCACTCAAGCATCCAACGGTCAAAGTGATTTGCATCTCCTCGTATTTCGCATCCCATCCTAAAGTGTTATGAATCTCACCGTGAAATGTGCCTGCTGTAGCAAATTCGGTAGGGATTTCGGTAGCCCTAGCACTACCGCTCAACATATGTGCAACTCCCTAGATGACGAGGCAAAAAAATTTCAATTTTTGTTTTTTTAAAAATTTTATTTTTTCTCTCCAAAATACCTTAACCCAAATACAGATCTTTCCTCTCCTTTCCTTCTCCCCTCCATTTTCTAACTGTCAAAAAACCCTAGACAAGATAGATATTTCCTCTCCTTTCCCTCTCCCCTCCATTTTCTCTCTCCAGAACTATTAAAAAACCCTAAACTAGACTGCGCTCGTGAGAGGAAGACGACGCCAGATTTGGGTTCGTGAGAGGAAGACGAAGCCTCAAAGATTGTTGAATAAGAAGGTTAATCGGTTAAATTAAAAAACAAGACTCAGATTTCAGAAAAATGTGAAAAAAATGACTTCATAAAACTCATTTATTTGAAGTTAAAACCTCACCAAATGATTTTATAAAAAAATCTGATTCAACACTTCTAAACTGAGAATCCTCAAATTTAATCATAAGTGCTGAAATTATGTTAACCAAACACCACCTAAGCCTGTAAATCAAAATTAAATCAACCGACCCATTTCTAGATCTAAAGATGAAAATTGCACAGATAGTTAGATAACAGATCTGAACATATACCGACGATGGATCATAAAAGAAGAATGTTTGCGGATCTTCTAAACGAATCGAACATAGTATGAATAATTTGGCATTCATTCAATGAATCAATTATGGTTTGTGGACTCTTTTACATATGAGAACTGAAAATGGAATTCAATTCAGATTGTGTATGTAGTAGGTGATTTTGCTAACAGAAAAAGGTCCAGAAAAAAACAAAATATGTGGAGCAATTTTTAAAATAAAACAAAATGGGATTACAGATCAAAGACAGAGAGATTAATTAAACCCAGAAATGCAAACAACAGAACAATCTTCAAACAATGATCTAAAATAATATATCTACAATTTGAACGCAGATCTGGCTTCCTCTTCCTTTCAGAACGCAGATCTGGCTTCGTCTTCCTCTCACGAGCGCAGAATCGTCTTCGTTTAGTCAAGGGTTTTTTCTCAGTTCTAGAGAGAAAAAATGGAGGGGAGTGGTAAAGGAAAGATCTGTTTCAGTGTTGGGGTTTTGGGTTAGGGTCGATAGGGATATTTTTGGGGATAAAAAATAAATGTTTTAAAAACACAAAAACTAAAATTTGTTGCCACGTCATCCAGGAGTTGCACATAAGTTGAGGCACCACATCAGCGCCATGTTAAGTGTTTTCGAAAAAACACCCCCGCCGGTGTTCAGATAGCAGGATCCTAGAGTTGCACACTTATAGATTATTTAGATGGGAGATTTTAAGTAGAGATTTTGTGAGGACCAGAAATTTGGTAGTAAACTAGTTTCCTCACAAAATCTCTACTTAAAAATCCTCCATCTAAACGGAATATGTAAGAAAATTGTGTATTAGATTTCGCATGTGCTAGTTAATATAATTGGTATTGTCTGTTGTTGATGACAATTTAGACCCAAATTCAACTTAGGGATATCAAAAAAAAAAAAAAAATTTAGTTTTTGTCTGATTTTCGTAAATAGGCGATTAATTGAATTTGATCTCTCATTTTTTATTTTTATTTTGAAAAACTAATTTGATCTCTCATCACTTTTTTGTTTTTTTAAGGTTCCCCCTCATCTTTTTTTCTAATTTTTTTCAATATTTAAACTCGCTTTAAGTGATGAATTTAACCGAAAAATAAATAAATTCTGAGGACTAATTTTTTTATTTTTCAGTATCTGACAAATTTTTTATTTTATTTTTAAAAAAACACCCTTAGAGGATATATCCTCATACGCGTGAACATACAGTTGACTGCTAGATTGACCCTTGACCAAGTAAAACTTTTTCAATACCAATAACCCGTACATGACTTTCCTTTGTCGCTTCCCTAATAAAAAAAAAAAGAAAGAAACACACAATTATATACACATGCAATCTACAAGAACTTTCTTTGCAATCCCCTTGTGTCTTCATCCCGACCGTCTTCAATTTCCCAGAAATCAAACATTCAAAATGTGATCGCAAACATTTTCATTGACTGCAAATATGAAAATTAACAAAACACCTTACATAGCTAAAGGCCTAACAAGTAACAAATTCAGCTTAATTTCCCTGCACTCTTCCAACTTAAAAATTCAAAAACCGCGTACTAATCTTAACGGCTATATATAACGATTCAAAAAACCAGACACTACTTCAAATACCCATCCTCTGTTTACACTCTTTTTTGGATTAGGTTTCTCAAATATGTCTGATCAAACAAAACAGGCTCATCATGACCATCTAAATGGTGTTTACAATGGCCATGCTGTAATTATTCCTCCTCCTCCTCAGCAATCCTGCTACCAAAGCCCGCCGAAAAGACAATGTTGTGTAGTTAACACCCTAATGATCAAGGTAATCGTTGGATTCGGAATTGGGTTCACCATTCCCCTACTTATTTTTTATCTCTCCGCAGGTCCTACAGACGTAAAATTCTACGTAGTTGCTGCTAATCTTACGCAATTTGATCTTAATTATAACAATAATAATAATGGTAACACTCTCAATTACAACCTTAGCTTATCCATGGCTGTCGAGAATCCAAACAAAAAAATTGGAATTTACTATGACATGCTGGGTGCTACAGCTTCTTATAAGAGAGAGAGGTTTAGTTGGGCAAGTTTGCCAAGTTTCTATCAAGGTCACAAGAATACTACTAATCTTCGTCTGAATTTCCGAGGGCAATCACTGATAGTACTCGATCAATCCGATGTGAGTAAATTCAATAGTGAGAAGAACACTGGAGTTTACTACATCGACGTTAAGCTATATGGTCGGATGAGGTTTAAGATTGGATCAATTAAGACTAGGCGCGTTGAGCCAGAAATACAGTGCAATTTGAGAATTCCTTTGGCTTCTATTAATGGAACCTTGGCTCGTGCAGGCCGGTTTGAGAGTACGATGTGTGATGTCTATTACTGATTATTATTGTTGGAATACAATATATGGTCGCCTATTCATTCTAGTCATTTTTTCTTTTAATTTGAAATATGGGGGTTGATTTGTAACCAAGTTTGTATTTAATTTCATAAACAATCTAATTTTTTTTATTTTTTTTTATTTTTTTAATTATCACCTGCAAGAACAATGAATTTTTGAATTTGTGAATATTCACGGTGTACCAGACAGGGCCCTCGTATTCGTACTGGCTAATCTCTTAGTACTGTTGTTTTTAGTACATTGAAATATATGGGGTTTGATTTGTACCCAAGTTTTTATTTAATTTCTGAATAAATAAATATATTCTTTGGTGATTTATCTTAATTAGAGTAGTGACGTTGGCTATCACGAGAGAGTTTCTCTTAAATTTCCAATATGCTTGTTTGGGATAGAGGGATAATGAAGAAATATTAAATAACATTCTTTATTCTCTCCATTTTATTTAATCTAGTTTTCACTCCTAAAAAAATGAAGAAATATTAAATGTCCAAAAAAGAACTAAAAAGAAAAAAGAGTGCATTGGCTAGACTCTAGAGTTACTATTACTTCATATTAGTGTTGCTGTCTCATTTTTTCTGTCCCACTCTTTCTATTGGTCTGAATGGACCCACCAATCTATTATCTATTATATAATATATTATAGGAGAAGTATTGGGTTAACAAAACTCTCTTTAGGTGTGGGTTAAAAAAACCTACATTATAAATATATGACCCAATCTATTATTTATTATTGAGTTAACAAAATTATCTCTCTTAAGTATGGGTTAAAAAAACTTACATTATAAACATAAATTCAAATTCTAAAACAACTAAATTTTTTAATTATCTAATAAAAAAATTTAATTTTTTTTAAAAAAAGCTCATGCCTTACACGAGATATTGGAGCTAGTTTATATATGTATTAGAAGAGGATGGATGCACACGACAATTAGACATTAACAACCCACCTAGTTTTTTTTTTTTTTTTCCTGTTTTCTAGAGGAGTCTGATAAGTTCAGACAGCTGACTTATTCATAGTTATTTTAAAATAATAAAAAAAGAGAACGAAGTTTTAGTTTAACTACTTTTAGTTGAAAGAAAAACTCCATTGTATATACTTGAAAAAGACCTCGAAGTATGAAAAGAATAACTTAGGTCTTAGTCAATAACTTCAGGTTTCCTTTAGTGTCATTTGATAGTGAATTTTTTGCATTTTAACAAATTTTTTTTTTTTTTTTAATAAACGTCAATTGATGTTGGTTCTTCTGCATCGTTAATGCCCTTCTTCCAACGCCGTTGGTAAAAGTTCTCCCTTAATTTAGAATTTGATTGTTCGACTTCTTTTGAGATCACTCAAAGAAATTAATTCCCCAACTTATTAGAGCATCCACAATGTTAGTTAAATTTAATAGAATTGTCTAAAAAGTAACTCGTAAAATATAAATTTAGAGTAGGAGGAGAGAGAATTGTGAAAAACGAAACAAGATGTAAAAATATATAGAAAATTAGATGGACAGACTTTGAGAGTTAGCCTGCATCAAGCAGTATCTCAGAGTGCACACTCTGAGTGTCCACCTGGTGCCAGGCTAACTCTTAGATACAGTCTGGCCTTTTTTTTAAAAAATAAAAAATAAAAAATCTTACGAAAATTATTTTTGTAAAAAAATGTCTCAAAACAATTCAAATTTTTTTAAATGGTTTTTTTAAAAAATAAAAAATAAAATATTAGGCGGTCTTTAAAATAATGCCCACCATCAGGCGGTATCTCAAAGACCTCCCCATATTTATTTTTTTTAGTCTTTTCTGAAATTTGGACAAAGGTAGCACTGTGAATACGATTATGCATTTCTAAATTTTTTAAAGGTTTTTAACTTTTACACAATCAAAATAGACAATACGATTGTGGATGTTCTTAGATAGTATAAATTGGAAGTGAAAAATTATAGTAAGAACGGAAAAAAAAAAAAAACTCAATATTGGACCTATATTAACGTTCCACCCCACCCAAAATTAGTTTTTTAAATAAAACTCAAAATCAAGTAAAAAGACAAAACTAACTGTCTTTAAAAGAAAAAAAATTAAAAAGAGAACGGAAAAAATTAGAGAAGAGTTGCATAAAAGTTGCATAATAAAATCTACAATAACATTATTCATGATGAGAAATCATCAAAAGAGGGCTACCGAATTAAGAAATTGATTAAACATTGCATAAAAGTTGTATAATAATAGTTACATAATAGTTGCATAGCAATTGTATAATAGTTACGTTATATATAGTTGCATAACAGTTGCATTACCATTGCATAACAGTTGCATAACGATTGCATACTAGTTGCATAACGTTACAGTTGCATATAAGAGTTGCATAACATGAGATTGCATAACAGTTGCATACGAGGTTTTTTTTTTTGTGCAGAAAATGAAGAACAAATTAAATGGCAAGAAGAAGAAGATAAGGATGCATATGGTTGTCTGATTTCATAGAAAATTTGACTTGTCGGAAAAAAAAAAAGATGAAGAGGGAAAGGATGATGATGAAGAAGATGATAAAGAAGAATAAGAAAGAGATGATCGCCGGCAGATCTCATTCACCGAAAAAAATGGTGAAGAAGGCAACCTACCATCTCTCTCTCCCTCTCTCTAAAATTTCTCTCTATTACTTCCTTTCCAAATAAAAAAAGGGTAAATATGTTAGTAAAAAAGTAAATAAAACTAAGTCAAAGAGTTGAAAATCACAAGTGTACATAAAATAAAAAAAATTTGGGTTGGATTTATAAAATCAAAGTTAGGTGGGGGAGAAGTGAAAATGAACCCTATTTTAGAGTTGTAGACTAATTTCATAAAAACTATATTGGTACTCTAAGAGGGTACGGATGCCTTGATTAGCAAAAAAAAAACAAAACAAAACAAAACAAAACAATGATGAAAAACTATATATATATATATATCCGTAAGTAGCCATAAGTTTGAAAGGTATAAATTTTAATCTCTTATTAAAACTAGTGTCTTGAAAGTCTTATGAATTAGTTAACCACCTAATCAATCAGAAGATATGCATATTATAATTAGCCGCATTTGTTGACTTTACTTTTATGCAATTAGAAAATTGAGGGAGGTTATTGCGCCCCTCTTAGAACGCTCCCTTATACGCCCCCTCCTGTGAGGCCCACATGCGATGCATTTAAGGGCTAATTTTTTTACAGGATGTTCTTCTCACAATGTATATCATCATATTAAAAAATCACTTCATTCTAAAACTTCTAACCCCTTCAAATTAACCTTTAAAAATTAGTAACTATTTGGTAACTATTTGACCCATCAAATAGTTACTAATTTTTAAGAAGTAATTTGATGGGGTTAAAAGTTTTAAAACGAGCTGATTTTTTAATATGATGATATACATAGTAAGAAGAACATCATGTAAAAAAATCAGCCCTTAGATGTATCGTATGTGGGCCCCACAAGAGGGCTTGTCATAAGGGGACGTTCTAAGAGGGAGTGCAATTACAGATGTGAGTTTGGATAAGTCCAACTCCTCTTACGTCTTTAAACCGACTATATATTTTGTAAAGAACTAGGTATATCGCCGTGCCTCCGGCACGGCTCAAAACCTTTGCGGAGGAGGGACTTCAGCAGATCTGCTGGTGGCGGTGGTGGGAGGAACCGACACAGATCGAAGAAAAAAAACAGTAAGGGGAGAGGGGAGGTAGAGAGAAATCGAGAGAGAGAGGGCAGGGAGAGAGATGGGGAACCAACTTATCAAGCAGGACCAATTTATAAACAGGACAAATCTGCCACCGTCCTAAATTGTATAAGAGATATCTTAATATGGAGGAGGAAATTTTTTTTTTTCTTTGAGAAAATATGGAGGAGGAATATTGCACCCCCACCCCATTTACAACATTTCAATAAGGGGCCCAAATAAAGATGGTCCCAATTCAAGGTCGAATTTCCAGTGAGATGTTCTCGTAAGTCCTACTAGGCATGATCTAATCTATCTTAAGTTTTTTAGAAACTAATGGTAATCTAGGGCACATGTTATCACACTTCGTCCACATAATTTTTTGGGGGGTTGAAGATGATTTAAAAATTAATTTTTGTTAAAAAATTATCTCTGAATCAGATCATTTATAAAAAAAATATATATATATATTTTTTAATCCCACCAAATATTTGTTTAAAGTTGATTCCACTATTAAAATTTTAATTAACAAACTTTTAGTGGTATAATTAAAGCTTCAGAGTTTGGAAGCTTTAATTTATACAGTAAGGAGATTATCTTCTAAACAAGTCTTTGAATCATTTGTTAGTACGCAATTATACGTTAAAGTAATAAATGGATGGTACATGTGCACCAATCCTGATCTATGGACAGAAATTAATCCAACCTAACAATAACAAATTACTTTTATAATAACATAATAAAGTGCAAAAAGTCACATCCGTGACCCGACTCACCACCCTAACACACCACCTTCGACGTTGTTTCGGATTGGACGCGTTACTTCCAAATTTGTAACTCATTAACGCGCCAAGTTGTCAAACTACCCTACCCCACTTCTACCCGCCCATTTTCAATTTTATTAAGTAAAATCCGCGTTTTTTCTACGGCTCTACCTCATCATCTTCAATTTCACCATCTACGTTTTATATATAAATCCCCCACCTTCTCTTCTCTTTACAAATATCTTTACTTACACCTATATCTCTCTCTCTCTCTACACCTCTCTCTCTCTCTCTCTCTCTCTCTCTCTCTATAATTATTATTGTGTCTTCTTGAATAATTATCTCTTTGCAAACATCATATCCATGGGTGAAGCTAAACAAGTCCATTTGAATGGAGCCTATCATGGACCTCCAATCCCACCTACACAATCTTACCACAGTCATGGTCGTGGCCGTGGATGTGGTAGTTGTTTCCCATGTTGCCTTATCTCCTTCATCTTCAAAATCATCTTCACCATTGTTATTGTCGTGGGTATAGCTGCCCTTGTCTTCTGGTTAATCTTCCGCCCGAATAAGGTCAAGTTCCATGTCGTTGATGCTTCACTTACTCAATTCAATCTCACCAACGATAACATACTTCATTACAATCTTACGTTCGACATGACAATAAGAAACCCAAACAAGAAAATCGGTATTTACTACGATCGAATCGAAGCTAGGGCGTTCTACGACGACAAGCGATTCGATTCAGATTTCTTGACACCTTTTTATCAAGGTCATAAGAACACAACTACACTTCGTCAAGTCTTTCAAGGGACGACCTTAGTGCCCAATGCTCTTACAGAATTCAACAAGGATAAGGGGGATGAAAGTTTCAATATTGAAGTTAAACTCTATCTTAAAATTAGGTTTAAAGTTGGTCGTGTTAAGACCCATAAATTCAAGCCCAAGATTAAGTGTGATTTGAATGTTCCTTTGGCTCCTTCTACCTCAACTAGATTCAACACTGAGAAGTGTAAAATCGATTTCTGATCGTCCGATCCACGAGTTTCATCATCGATCATCATCGATCATCATCTTCATCTTTGATCATCATCATGGATCATCATCTACTTCTTCTAGATGATATGCTCTATGTATCTCTTTCATTTTGTTGTACTTCATTTTTTGATATTTTTTTATTTATTATATAGAGTCTTACGGATATATACTTGATATACTAGGGTTTTATTTGATTTTTGTTATAGATTGGGGGTTAGGTGGTACATTGCGTAACACCATTTACTTTTTTGTGAATAAATAAAATTATTTGATATTATTATTGTTATTGTTATTATTTATGTTGGGTTTAATTTTGTATTATATTTGTTCGATAGCAATGTTTTAACTTCCATGGAAAAATAGTCTTTTGCGTAAATAATTTTAAACACGTTTGATTTGATCCATGGATGGATCCGGTCAAATTTCTTTGGATGGCTATGTTTGACCCGGAGATGGAGATGGTGGATATTTAATATTGTGTTACACCTTACACACGCAATTGGATCATGGGTCTCCGTTACCGTCCATCTTGATAGATTGCAAATTGATTAACCCATAAAAAATTGGGTGGGTCAGCTTTGATTCCATAATCCTACGATCTTAAGTTCTTTAACAGTTACAACGTCATTTTATAAAAAAATTACCACGTTGTCATGAATGGGGATTTAGCCCGGACCAGCCTTCTGGAATCTGGTGGACTACGTCGCTTTCCTTTTGCCCAATAATTAGATGGGCCTCACGAACCAAACTTCGGCTAGTCAAATGGGCCTTAATAGTTTGCATCTCCAACCCAATAAGCATTATTATTAGGGTGATTTTATAGGCAGGCCCCCTCTATAGGCACCCCCAAAATGTCCATAATCTTATTGGCAGTCTCCAATCTTATTGGCACCCCATTTTAGTCAAAATGGTTTGACCACCACCAACAACCCCCACCACCTCATCGCTACCACCATCAACACAACCATCACCACCACCGCACAACCACCACCTCCACAACTTCCACTTCACTACGGCCACCATCTTCACCACCACGCTGAAAATTTGAAAGAGAGAGTGGGAATACGGCCGGTTATAACTTATTTTTTTGACTTCCACTGTTGTTTCCTACAAAAAAAAAAAGAAGAAGAAAGAACGGAATCAGAATGCCGAAAAGAGACCTATTTTGTTGATTTGAAAAGAAAAAATTAGATTTCGAAACTTTTTTTTTCGTTCACGAACTAATAATCGACAATGTAAGTGCGTTTTTCATAGCCAAAAACGACATCACGACGTCGAAATTTTAAACCTAAATCGGCAAGGCACCACCAAATCGAAATTTTCATTAAAATATATTAAAAATCCAAGTCGGCAATAAGATGCCGATTTAAATCCCCTAAATCGGTAGTTAGGTACCGATTTGGATCTTCAAAATCGGTAGTTGGGTACCGATTTAAGGAACCTAAATCGGAAGTTCGGTGTCAAATTGTTTATAACAAATGTTTTCAGTCTCCTCAATTAATAATAAATGGAAAATGTAAAAAAAGTCCCTAAAAAAAGTCATTGTGATTTTAATCCTTTTTTATAAATTTAGTCCTTAGTTTTGAACATAAAAGTCATAAAAGTAGGGACTAAATTTATAAAATATGGATTAAAATTACAATGACTTTTTTTTCAAGGATTTTTTTTACAAAACCCCAATAATAAATGGAAAAAGTTGAAAACACTACTCCAATTATCTCACTATATATATACTTACTTTGATGATCAATGTCATCGATCGGTACTCTTCTTAATTTCTATCTTCAAAACATATCTCTACATACTTCAATCCACTTGATCATCCATCACTCTGCTCTTCTTCAATCCACATATATATATAATCAGACCCAATTAATCAATTAGGTGATTAAGATAAAATGGTTGTTACCTTAACACAAGCTATGAGTTTGTGACTATTAAGACCTCCTTATTCATCATCACGATCATCTACAACAAAGTTGCCTGCAAAGTTAACCCTTTATTCCCCTAAGTTCCCAATATTGGCTTGTGTTTCATCACTTCCAAAGACACATATCATTAATAGTACTAGTATCTGTACTCCAAGAGTAGCTTATCATCCAGAGTAACAATTTTTTATGTAAACCTACTACTACTACTGCAAATTCTAATAATAGTGTAACGCTCCAATCTCGAAAACTTAAAATCTCTAAGAAATTGAGTCGCATCTCGAGGCATTAAGCTTACTACACGAGGTGACTAATGGGTACTAAATAAACCTAAACTAGGTTTTATGAACCTACATCAGAGTTAAGCTAATCTAGTTCGTCAGAACTTTAATCACCTCTAAATATGGTTAGGCCCAACAAAAAAATTTGCCAGAGTTTCCCCTATATTTTCAGGGTCTGAAACCCGTCATAAACCTGTAGAAGAGATGATTTATCCATAAATANTCTCCTTCTCTCTCTCTCTCTCTCTCTCCTTCTCTCTCTCCTTCTCTCCTTCTCTTTCTCTCTCTCTCCTCCTCTCCTTCTCTTTCTCTCTCTCTCCTTCCCTTTCTCTTTCCTTCTTCTCCTCCTTCTCTTTCTTCCGTCTTTTTCTTCCTGACGTCTCTCTCAGACGTTACGAATGAGAGAGAATTATCTCTCTCTTTTAAACCAAAAAGGGCGGTGGGGAATAAAAGGGTTATATAAATCCATTTGGTTTTGTTACGGTGTAGCTCATGCATACACCTTAAATGTATACCCTAGAATAATTTATAAAATTACTCTATAATACAACACCCAATACATATCAATACATATATATAGTATATATACACAATTAAATAAAGTTTAATGGTCAAAATCATAGTCAAAATCGCGGGTACCTTCGGTGCCAATCCAAATCGTGTTCCGGGCCTTCTTTTGGGATCATTCGGTGTCCGATTTTCGCACATAAATAGTCAAAATTCGATAACTTTTCGAGATCTACCCGTTCGTACGGTTCGATTCTTCAAATTACCCTCCGATCGAAAACTCATTTATTTAATTTCAAGTTTAATTATTTAAACACTAAGCTTAATTATTTTAATAATTAATTGGTTTCGCGGTCAAATCGTTGGATTAGACTCTAATTGACTCGAAATAACATTGACTGGTCAACTAAATTATTTTGGGTCATTACAAATAGCAGTAATTCTCATGAGGACGTCTCGGCTGCATCCATGGCAGCGTCTAAACTATATGCCATATATTGCAGAAGTAGTTGGGGATCGAGCAGAAATGCACGCCAACATCGGCGAACAAAGAAACAACTGGAACAATCTTCTCTTAACTTCCCTTAATTCCATCACTCTTAACTGCTTCAATGATGGCTGGATTATCTTCAATCACCACATCAGCTGGAACACCAATTCTAGCATTAAAATTATCATCAGCTCTATCATATTCAGTAGCCACGAAGATGTTATTAGTTGATAGTAAGATTCAACCATCTCAACTCGCCGAAGAACAATGGAACCCTGCTAGATTGTTTAAACAACTCCATGAGAAGATCAAATCTACCCAACTACCCATTTTGGAGACCCAAATCGGCACCCCACTATCGATTTAGAAGTCGAAAATCGGCACCCAACTATCGATTTAGAATTCGGACATATTTTCATGAAAATTAGATTCGGTGGTACCTTACCGATTTATGTTTAACATTTCAGCGTCGTGAAGCCGCTTTTGGCTAAGAAAAACGGAATTATAGTGCTGATTATTAGTTTGTGAACAGAAAAGAAAAAAAAAACTAGTTCCCAAATCCAATTTTTTTTTGTTTCAAATCAACAAAATAGGTCTCCTTTTGACATTGTGAAGCCATTCTTTATGTTTTTTTTGAAAGAAACATCAATGGAAGCCATAAAATTTAAATTTAACCGATGGTGGTGGTGGTGGTGATGGTTGTGGAGGTGGTGGATATGTAGTGGTGGTGATGGAGGCTATGCTGTGGTGGTGATGGTTGTGGAGGTGGTGGTTGTGCGGTGGTGGTGATGGTGGCGGCGGCAGAATGCATGGTGGTGACGGAAGAAGAGGAGAGGAGTTTGACCAATGTGGGGGGTGCTTTTAAAATTTGATAGTCAAACAATTGACCAAGTTCACCAAATGAGCCTGCCAATAAGATTATGGGGGTGCTTTTATAATTACCCTTATCATTATTATTATGCTGGGCTAGGGATCCGAATGTTATTTATTTTTTTTTTGATAGAAGGGGGCTAATACCCAAGTCACATCAAGGCGTAGATACACCGCAATAATAAAATGAGGTTGCCACCAATAGGAGTAGCAAAGGTCGTCCCGACGGTGCAATGCCATCACCGTTACAATGACCTAAGGGAACCACATGCAAATGAACCATGGGCACATGCAGTTAGCTCAAAACATGTACGTTCATCCAAACCCTCGTTCGCAATCCTACAAAAGGACTTGTCGTCGCAGTAGATGCAACTTTAGTGGTCGATGTTGTTGCCTTATCTTCTTCCACATCGTTGATGGAAGCTATATAGCTTACTACCATAATATAAGTTCAGGTTCTGTTGCTTTATCACCTTTCTTTCAATCAATCCCATAAAAACACAACAATTCTTCCTCTTATAGTCTTTCAAGGGCAGGCTTCAGGCCTCGGAAGTTTCAACATTGAAGTTATACTCTCCTTTAAGTTCAGGTCCCCGAAATTCTATTATGGAATCCCGAATTGCAAAATCCACTGTTCATTTTATGATGGAAAGTTAAGTGTTTGATTCCTGTACTGCGTCAATTGCGAGGATAGCTATGTTTGACCTATTTAAATTCCAATGGATAGTGATAGATACATCAAAATACCACAAAATTATGTATTAATTTGGCGTATGGTACGCGACAAAAACATGTCCTATTTTGCACATCCAAAGTACTCGTTATTTATAAGTTTACTTTATTTGATTATCGCGTGGATATATAATACAAATTCAAAAGTAATAACACTTTAAGAAATTAAACTGATGTTTAATTGATAGAATATTTATGGATTTGTATCCTTACCGAACCCCATCATAGCATGAGTTGCAAGCATTGAACCCTTACGGCTCATCTCAACGAGTCGGCCCAACAGAGGTAGCTTTACTGTGTCCCTGTTCCAAAGAGGCTTCTTGTCCCACCTATACACATTTTTGTAAATACCACAAATTCAGCTAAATTTATTTTTCACATTTAAGCAAATAAAAGATAGTCCTTTTGGTCTATTGTGAAGGATAGATCATATATGAACTGTAAAACTGTTAGAATTAGATAGGCTTCTGAAGATTTTGAAACCAAATTAAGGAAAGCAAATCTAAATAGTAGTACGAACCAATCTTCATGTCGAACGACCTTCCCTTCGTCAACCTGTAGCTTAATAAGCGATATCATAGTCACATCTTTCCCCAAGAACTTGTAGTGTTGCTTGTTGTCAATTAGTATCTGAATTCGATATACAAACAACTTCAAATATCTTATTGAGATCATTTCTAAGATACTCAAAACAGGGACGGGATACTTGACCCCGGGTCTTAAAAGCTCCCAAACCTCTGTATTTTTAGGGCCCACACTGGATGATCCAAGGGCTAATATCCATGGAGATCATCCTCACAAAAAATCAGCCCATTCCAAAAAAAAATTACCCCTCCCTTCGAAATATAGAAGTTTGAGAGTTCATACCTCTCCTTTACCAGGTGCAATTGCATTTTCTTGTACGCTGTACTCCACAATTTTGGATTCACTGAAGACCTGAAATGTGTCAAAGAAGAGAAATATAATAAGTTCATCTCTTCCTCAAACCCCCTCAACTAGCTAGCTTTGCCATCTGTCATGGAGGATGATACCGACTGTTTAAAATGATCACATCTCAAGTGTATATATAAGTATAACTCAACCTTAAGGTGCCTAATCCATCAGTAGAATTCTTTCATGCATTCAACAGAGTTCAACTCGTCTTTGTAAAAAACTTGAATGATATTACTAGTAGTGAAAGGTAAATACAACCTTGGGAATTGAATAGAATGCTGATTTGATCTGCTTCACCCTGCAAGCAAGAGATGGAATCTGCAGTTAATCATGGCTCATGAGGTGAACAGTGAAATCTTGTTACAGAAGAAAATCAGTGAAGTAAATGTCGCATCGAGAGGGAAGAGATGATCCTAAACTATCCTACAAAGGGAAATTCTTCAAATTAAATGGCATAGCTAATTAATTATTGTGGCACGAGGCAAATAGGACTCGTCATCCAGGTTGCAAAGAGCTCAACTTATACATACCCATGGCCGCACATAAGCGGATCCTCGAACGTCGCATTTGGAGCATATATTTCGAAATCACGAGCTGTCGGGGATGAATATCTGAAACAATGTGAAATTAGATTCAGACCAAACTGCCCTGTGTTTCCAGCTACGACACTTGGATTCAAAATGGGTCTCATATCCTGGTCACATCTGTTCAAATACTTCTGTTTCAAGTGTAAATATAGTATCCACACTGTATCAGTTTCTTATCCTTGCCCTATGTCCCCTATCTGTGTGTCATAGCGTTACTGAGATAAAATGGTGGATAAACTTTTATGAACCTACTCACTTAGTACCAATCAAAAACCAAAAAGAAAAAAAAATTGAAATCTTATCTATACAAATATATAAAGCCAAGAGGGCTTCCAATAGGTTATTTTGTTGGAAGATCAAGGCCTCCTATTCAATTTATAAAACTACTCTTTTCTAAAGCACGTTAAGGATATTTTTTAGTCGTCCACAATTTTCTTTAAAAACACACAAAAAAAATACTAGTGGTGCCACGGACATCCATATAAGAAATCCCACATTTACCAATTTCTATGAGAAAATTTATCATGTACATAATCTAGGACACCATTTTTACCTATTAAATTTCCATTCTAATGCAACAACGCCTACTTGCTGCACTAGTTTAAAACCATTAGACTACATCGAGAGATTATAATTGTATTAATAACCATGTATTTTAGATATAATGGGAATTATACTTTTGCAAATTCAGTCCTCATACAGTCATACTCAACATGCATGGTAGGTTTAGCAATGGTTTTAACACTAAAAAACAAGAAAGCACCCAAGTTATTACCAATTTTATCCATAACACCCCATCGAATCCGATTAAATAAAAGTAAAATCCGCTCACCATTACCCCGGTGGATCATCGAAAACCGGGGATTAATCAACTGGTGCCTTGAACTAATGATGTGACTATAACCATTTAGATGTTCAACACAATCAACCTCCAGTTTATATATCCCAGAAGAGGACATCTAATTTTACTGGAATTCCCAATTATTGAAGTGATTAATAGAACACCCACCCTAAATCTTCTAAATATAAGATGAAACAATCCCTACAAATTCAGTATAAGATACCCATAGATGATTACAGTAATATTAAAATGCATCTAATGTACCCAGGGTGGTGATTAGCTTATCAATCTAATTAGTATTAGAAACATGCATCTGAACCCATAATCTGTTGGTTTTAATAAGTAATACAGAATCAGAATTGTAGGGTTCTTGAGGTGTAAAACTCAAGAATTCATTAAAGAACCAACCCAATGAAAATTTCTTCATAAAGAAGACTTACAAGTTGAGAATGTGAGGAATTATGTCATCTGAGAGCCGTTTTGAGCCTTTAATTTTGTTGTCGGCTGTTTCTTTTGCTTGTTGTTCGTTGAGCTGCTCCATGATCTTTAACTTCCAAAACCCAGATCAACAAAGAAAATTTACAAAAACAAATTAAAGTCTGGGTTTCAAATACGAATTTAGTTGATGAAGAAAAAAAGTTGTCTGATCAGTTTACCTTCTGTGCTGCACTTGCTAGACCTCGGTCATGGGGAAACCTAACTAAAGATGAACCGTTAACAGAGAAATAATAAGAAAAAAGTTTTCTACTTGCGTTCATCAAATAATATACCTTGCTATCCCTTGTAATCCAAAAGATCGCCCGGTCCTCTTTGTAGCCTGAAAAACAAAACAAGATGGAGAACCTCGAGGTCATCAAGAATCGAGTCCTTTTTCCTAGGCATTATGAACGTGTATGGTGACTGTGGTCCACTCGTTAGCCACATTTATACGTCACTGTGAGTTTAACACGTAGGTTAATGGGAAATTTTATTGGCACTCAACCAAATGATGTTCTTGATGGTTAGACTTATTCAATCTACTTTAACTTACCCGGTGTCGAAAGAAAAAATCAAATGAAATCGGCATTACAAAAACGAGTTAGATCCACACAAAAAAAAAATATAAAAAAAAAACACTAAAATTTAAAATAAATGTATTTAAAACAGTTAGAAAATATTAATGAAAGTATTTCATGAAATTTGACTCTACAACTAAAATATAAAATTATCATTTTCACAAAAAAACCTTAAAAAATAAAAATAAATTATATACTTACTGTTTTTCTTTCTATTTTTTTGGGTGGTAGGAGTATCAATGGGTGCCTGTTTACTCTAGAATCGAACTGAACGGAATCGATTTTACCTGTTCTGATTCCATATTTTTAAGAATTGCTAGAAACAAGAATCGAAACTGTTAGGAACCTAATCCGTTAGAATTATAATGGTTTCGATTATAGGTACATAGATGTCCGATTGGAAACGGAACTGAAATAATAAGTTCCAAGTAGCTCAATAACCAACCGAAATCGACAGATTGACACTCCTATTTGGTGGCCAACGGTTTCTTCTTCATCTTTAACTCAAGTTCTAGAAAACACAATCGACCAAAACCCACCGTTTGGATTTCTATGGGTTTTTATGATGGTCAAATTTATTTTAACAAAATAAATGAATGCTAACAAAATTAAGACCTACTAACAACAAAAATGTCAAAAAATGTGATTTGGTGGGGGACTCTTATCCGAGGACTACAAACAAGGTTTTGGTAGGATCCCGTATAAGAAACAACCGACTATGTAAATTGTAAAGACTCTTAATGACCACGTGCATGATTTTGTTGTTATCAATAAGCCCAGTGTTAGTCATCCTTCTTCTTAATTTTTATTTTATTTTTTGTGAGGATAATTTCTTCTAAAGATCAAAAATTGTTTGAGAGTTTGATACATAATATGAACCACCTAACGAGCTTGTTTACTTGTTTACTTGTTTTTTTTTTTTGTTTAGTAGATAATTATTAGAATTTGTGTTACAAATATCATCCATCAAATCGTATTCATATAGACTCCACGGCGTTATGAATTCGATGACGGGGTTAAGATGACTTTGTTATTATGGACCATATCTGCCTTCTTACACGTCCATGATCCAACGACTTCAATTAACTATATACACGTGTCATTTACACGTGTCATTTGAAGATTCAATGCCAACGGCTACATCGCTCTTTCTTAACGGATAAAGATTTGGATAAATTTTAACTCACCGTTCACATTAGCAAATTAGGGAGCCACCAACTCTGGCCTATTTTTTACAAAATAGAGATATATTACAATCAAGTACCAGTAGACAGTAAATTAACATACCAAAACTGTACCAAATACATAAAAAGAAAGAATAAAAAAACGACTTAATTAAGAACGTACTGAAAACAGTCAACAACAACGAGTCAACGAATATTTGTTAGCTATGCTGCCAACCGGAAAACATCCACCGGCCGACCATATATTCACTCACAAAACATCCCTAATTATTATTCACGGGCCTACTTTCTCTCTCTAAAACTAATTAACAACGTCAATTTGGGTCAGAATTCCGTCATGATCTTCATCGTGAGAAGGAGAAGGCGTTGGAGTGTAATAAGGAGGCGAACCACAAGGAGTCGAAAACTGAGCACTTTCTCTATCTTCATCTTCTTCATCATCAATATGATAATCCCCATCATCGATGATCACTATCTTCACCATCGAAGACTCATGATCATGATCATTAAAACACTCTTCTAAAGAAACCCTAACCGTATTTTCTTTATTCATCTGATCATCTGTTGAAGAAGATTTAATATTCTGATGATGATCAGACTCAAACTCTTCTTTCTCTTCCTTGATAGTAAACAATAACCTTGACGGACCGTACAGTTCCTGCAACTTAAACTCATCTACCGAATCCTCCGGTACACCTTGTGGGTCAGTAGCAGAACGGAAAGTTGGTTCGATGCGGGCCTGGCTTTTCCAGCACAAAAAGTAGAGTAGCTCTTTAGAAGGAGTACTGGTGATGGTGTATGTAGGGTCAGTACCGGTGGTGATGTCAGACTCTGCGCCGGAGAGATGTTGTCTCCGGAATAATCTCCGGTGCCAGAGAACGTAACAGAGTTGGAGGAGTACTGCTAAGAGAGTGAGCACGAAAACTACGGTTAGTCCGATTCGGAGTTTGCTCAGAGCACTCATCTTTGAAATCTTTTTGGAATAACAAACCAGGTGAAGAAGTCGATCTAAACGGTTTCTGACTTTGTTAGAAATTAAACCTGGGTTTTATGAAAGAAGGTGAACCGGTTGGGTGACCGGATAAAATGCGCTTTAGAGTGTAGTGTAGTTAGCCAGTGGAGACTTTGAGGTTAGAGTAAAGACCGTATGTTACTGGCTGCAGCCGGTTGGGCCAATGCAATGAATGACTTTTCTTGGAAAATATAGAAGGGAAGATAGGGACATTTAATTATGATGTGTACGGGGTTTTAAATTTTAAATTTAATTTGGAGGAAACTTGAAAACTTCAACACTCCAACAGTTATGATCCAGTGGTGCAGGGATCATAGAAATAGGTGGTGCAGCTATTCCAATCTCAGTGTTCAGAGTTAGAGATGTTTGATTTTAGGTGGGCCATCTTGTTGATCAACGTCTATCCAGGACTTAGGAGAGACCTGTTACCTCTGCCAGTCGTCATAATCTCACCACTTTTATGCATAGGAACACATGTTATAATCCCTGCTGTATTGCCATGCCACCACTACATGTAGGGCACCGAACTTAGGTGTCAACAGCTAAAGTAACTACTCAATTTGCATTTTGCATTTTGCAGCAACAGCATGTCACGGGCTTGGGTTTCCAAACCAAAAGACTAATTTGTTATTAGGTGGAGATACCCACGCCCATTTAAACCCTAAGTCCTCATGTGGAACTATTCTTCTACGTCACATCCCTATTCGTGACAAGCAGCTGGCCGCAATCGATCACTATTCATGAGCTTCAGGGACCGGAGATTGGGGCTCTGATCATTGGGCACTATTCACTTGGCAAGTTTAGGGCCGTTTACTTCGTTATTTGAAAACTTGTTTTTAAAAATTAATTTACACCTAAACTAATATGTATTTTGTACTACATCCAGAACTGTTTTAAGATTTACAATAAAATCATGTATGATTTTACAAAACAAAAAAATGTTGTTTTCTTTGTTTTCAATGAAATCATTTAAGATTTTATAGCAAAGTCAAAAAAATAGTTTTAGATGTGATACAAAATGTAGTTAGTTTAGGTGTAAATTAGTTTTTGAAAACAAAAATTTCAATAGCGAACTAAATGGGCCCTTAATTTCTTTATGTGAGTTTCTTGAGGTCGCGCCTAGTTTATTTCTGGAGGATTTAAAGAAAATTGTTTTTGAGGATAAGAGTAGGAAAGCTTAATTATTCCCAATGTACTTCATGACTTATATTTTTTTGTTTTTGGTTGGGTAGTCTTAAATTTGCATAGCAGTACTCCATAACTTTATTGTACACTCTTTTTTCTTTTTCTTTTATTGAACTTTAACTCTGGTGTGCGCTCTTTTTTTTTTATCGAATTTTAACTTTGTTATATGCTCTTCTCTTTCCTTTTTCTTTTTTTCTTTTTTATCTAACTATGTAATGTGCTTTATGTGGACTGGAAAATATTGTGAAATATCTATTATAACTACCACAGCATCAGCATCAGCATCAGCATCATATACTTTCTTCACATTAACATTGTAGAAAGTTTTTTTTTAAAGAGAACGTCTATTTATCTTATATGATAATCTTATTTTTCCGCATTCACATTAGCATTGGAGATGCTCTAATGCCATATTCCAAAGGTCTTAATTTTAGGTGCTTTTAAAACCGAAATAAAGTATCTCACTCATATTTTATTATAGTAATACTTTAGTTAGATGAGAAATTTTAAGTAGAGATTTTGTGGGACTAGAAATTTGATGGAATACTAGTTAGAAATCATATTATAAATCTAGCTAGTTTTTTTACAAAATCTATGTTCCCAATAAAATCCCCATCCAAACAAACCATAAGTTCATTTGCAACAGAAAACTATAATTCAATCACACATCCAGGGGGTTGAGTTAATATTTTATAAGATTTGTTGCATTCTGCTATTTTTACACAATTATTGAGTTTCATGGGTTATTTTGCAATTTTACAAATGCTAATTTATAAAATTTTAGACCACTGTGGATTCCCCTACCGGAGTGATTTGGGCAGGGTTTTGACCAATCGATACTAAAATGGTATGTAAATTTATAAGATCTGCTTCATGCATCTTCGATCTGAAGATTAATGGAGAATTGGCAGCGACAAATTTTTGAGTTCGATCTTTTCGGCTTCCCATCATCGATCAATTAATATTACAAATGCGAAATTTTGGAATTCGCATACAGGAAACTTTACATATTCAAGCCAGAACAATTTTGTGCACCCACCACTCTGCATTTATATTACCCTCCTTTTTATTGGTCAAGTGTTACTTTGATTAGTTTGGTGAATTCACACCGTCAAGCAGATCAGTACTTCATTGGCCAATTAATTAATGAAAAGTAGCTCTTCGATCTGTTCATGTAGCAGCAGCTTAATTATATATATATATATATATATAGAGAGAGAGAGAGAGAGAGAGAGAGAGAGAGAGAGTGATCGAGAAACTTAAGGAGGAAGTGAAAGGATAGAACTAGCTGCTACTTTACTGTACGTGCAGTTCATCTATCTGCAACAGTGTGCTCGCTCGATCGATCAAGAGAGAGAAAGAGAGATGGGAGTTCCATCATTTTATAGATGGTTGGTAAATAGATATCCGAATGTTGTAGTGAATGCAAAGGAAGCAGGGAGATCATCAGGAGGTGATGATGATGATGATGATGAGATCAACATCAACATCAGCATCAACAGCAGAAGCGAACCCAACCCCAACGGGATTGAATTTGATAATCTTTATCTGGACATGAACGGAATTATCCACCCATGCTTCCATCCCGATGATCATGTAATTAATTAAATTTTTTTTTTTTTGCTTTAATCGATCTCTTCTCTAGCTATCTCTGTTCTTCGATCTCTAGTAGATAGTTAGTTAATATTTTTTTTTGTTGATCGTCTTTTGCGTTGTGTGTACGCATTCAGCTGTTCCCTCCGACGACTTTCGACGAGGTCTTCAAAAGCATCTTCCAATACATTGATCGTCTTTTCCAAATCGTACGGCCTCGAAAGCTACTTTACTTGGCCATTGGTAGAGTCTTCTCACTTTCCCCCTAGCGGGCCTTCAAATTTTGAGATGGACCCCATAATTAGTGGGTCATTTTGAGTTTTTTTTTTTAATTTTCCCATTTATTTAATTTTAATTTTTATAGTCCAATTCAAAGAAAATATTAGAATTTGGGGATTTAATTTTGGGTATAGGCAACCAGTCTTCTTTGTGCCAATTATTGGGATTTTAGAAAACAAAAATAGTTAGCGATGCACTCCAATTCAACTCAAGGACGACGTATTTGCGGGTATCAAAAATTAAGTTCTCAAATTCATTATGTTTAACAACAACAACAACGGTTTTAAAACCACGGTTACCTTTTATTTATAACGTTGTGGTTTTACCTCCGGCAAAACCATATTAATTATGTGAACGATACAACAACGGCTCGTCCCCTGTCCCTCCGGCGATCATTAGCTACATTCTCATCAGGGAATGAAAGTTCCATTTAAGTTTTTTTTTTCTCATTACATTGTGTAGATGGAGTAGCTCCAAGGGCAAAAATGAATCAGCAACGGTCTAGACGCTTTCGAACTGCGAAAGACACTGAATTAGCTGTGGGTTTGTTATTCCATATTCATTTCCATAGTGTAGACTTCTTTTTAATTTTAATGTGCTAAGGTATTGTTATTATTATTATTGTTGTTGTTGTTTAAAAATTTATAGGAAGAGGAGGAGGAAAGGTTGCGAAAAGAGTTCGAAATGGAAGGGAAAAATGTTCTTCCGAAACTCAAATCTGAAACTTCAGATTCAAACATTATAACACCGGGCACTGAATTTATGGATAAATTGTCAAAGGCCCTACAATATTATATCCGTTTACGACTTAACAGTGATCCGGGCTGGAAGAAGATCAAGGTTTGTTTCTAAACTTCACCATTAATTGATTGCATGGCAGAATACTCTGTTTTGATAATGCTGTAGCTAGCCACTCCTTTTGAGTTCTATTCCTTTGTTTCTTCTTCTTAGTAATAAATTGATACCACAGTAATAATTATGTGGATTTAATCGATCAAAAAAAATAAAATAATTATGTGGATTTATCTCAGGAAAGTATACATTTAATTACTCTGGATTGATTTTGAAGGTTATTTTATCTGATGCGAATGTTCCCGGTGAAGGGGAACATAAAATTATGAAGTTCATACGCCTCCAGAGGAACCTCCCTGGCTATGATCCAAATACAGTGCACTGCTTATATGGTCTGGTAAGAGAGCGAGATTGCACCTGCTTCATGTTCTTTATTTTCTCAATGTGAAATTTGTATATACGTCAAAATGGGTTATTTTTGTTCTTGCATCTATCATTTAGTGTTTAAATTTTTTTATTGATCTCATGCAGGATGCAGATCTCATAATGCTAGCTCTAGCAACCCATGAACCTCATTTTTCGTTGTTGAGAGAGGTAACTTGGGCTTTCTTTATGACCCATTTTATATTCTTCCATGATATTGAAGTTAGGACTACTGATTATACAAGTCTGAAAAAAATTTAGTGCAGTATATTCATATTCTCACTTCTAAATAATGAATCATAATGAAGTCCATTCTTTCTATGAGTAAAAGGACGTTTTGGCACAAGTCCAGCAACCAAGCTGCAGTTTGCCTCTGCAGTCCAGTCTATCGAAGACCGAGTTTAACTCGGTTAAATCACGTGGATGGTTTAACAGAGTTCACGAACAAAATGGAGGTGTGTCCATTACTAAAAAGACTTATCAGGTATGTTTCTTGTTTTCTTTTTTGGTCTAAAGCTTGTTTTGTCTATTGTTCCTTTCTTACTATTTGTTGATCAGTTATTTCCTTACATTTTCAGTTCTTGAATATTTGGACATTGAGGGAATATTTGGAGCTGGACCTGCAAATTTCTGACCCTCCTTGTGCCATCGATCTTGAACGACTCATAGATGATTTCATCTTCATGTGCTTCTTGATAGGCAATGACTTTTTGCCACACATGCCCTCATTACAAATCAATGAGGTTTGCCAATGGGCCAGCATCTCTTAACCTTTCTATGGTTTCGGTGAACTTAGTGTGAAGTAAATTAAGTTGAATTGTTTAATTGGACACTAAATTGCATTGCTTCTGTATTTTGATAGGGTTCAATTGATTTATTGATGGCGGTGTATAAACATGAGTTCAACAGCCTAGGAGGATATCTTATTGACGCTGAAAAGGTAACAAAATAATTCCTTTACCTTTTACAATTTAAGCAGTATCAAGTGATGTACTAAAGGCTGTCTTTCTGGTGTTTGTAAGCAGTTGGAGGATAAAAAAGCTTCTTATGTGAAGCTAAAGAGGATTGAGAAGTTCATCCTTGCAGTGGGTTCCTATGAGGAACGAATATTCAAAAAGAGATTAGATTTACAAGAACGCAAGTTAAAAAGTCTCATGCGTCAGAAAGCCTATGATGTAGATGACAAGGCTACAGAGGTGAGAATCTTGTATCTTCAAAACAACAGGAAAATAAATAAGTGCCAAGATGAGCTTCAATTATTTTGTATATAATATATACTGATGTTGGCATTATCTTCCAGGACTTCCCATTTAATCAAGCTCTAGAAAGTTTGCAGCTTGATAATAGGCGGAAAGATGTTTCTATGGCACCAGATGAGAGCTCACAGACTTTTAACACATCAACCTTGAGTAAAGAGGATGCTGTATGTTAATGATATCTCAAGCAAACAAAGTTATACTATAGGAAGATTTTCTCCTCACTAGTAGTTGTTTCTTTAATGCTGTATCACATCAGATAGCTTTTCTGAATGTGTTCAAATGTAATTGTCACCTTCCAATTTTTGTTAAGCTCTCCATGGTTTTTTAGGTTTTGGAAAATACAAAAGAACTAAAGCGAAAAGTTAAAGACTTTATGCGTGAGCAGTCAGACTTATTTAAACAAGGTGGCTTTGAGAAAGACAAGGTCTGTGGTTTTTGGATCTAAAATTTTCTTCTTGATTAGTATTTGTTTACTTATTTTGTTCCTACCACATCTAATTTCGGTACAATCTGTTAAGGAAAGATTGCAGCATTGTAAGTAAAGATGGTTTTTCATTTGTACTGTATTGCAGATCAGATTGGGTATGCAGGGTTGGAAGGAGCGATACTACAAAGAGAAGTTTTCTGTTGAAAACCCCAAGGAAATTGAAAGCATTCGTACAGTAGTAGTATGTTGTGATCGATCTCCAGTAGCTTTATTCGTTTCATTAATTGATATTGCCAGCCTTCTAATTTTTTTGGCATTGCATAATGAATTGTTTTCTTTTTATCCAATTTAAACTGGTCCCATGAGAATGAATCGGTAATCACATAGGAACATATAGTCCATGTAATTCTTGGATTATGAGATTGCAACATGTGTGAAAATTGGTCACAGAAGCAAGTAATTTGATTTATTAAAAGTTGGGTATCTCGCAGTTTTGCAAATTCTTCTAGTGATGTTACTGTAGAATGAGAACTTGCTTTCTAGTTTTGGTGGTTGAATCACATTTGTAGTTCACCTCATTATTTTTGAAACTTGGCTGCATTTAAAACCTTTCGAGAATATTCCTCACCTAGGACATTTTAATAGGAATCTTATATAAGGTTCAATCACTTATAAGCAACAATTAAGTTAGGTTACTTTGATAAACGGGTTCTTAGATTTCATGGCATTGTATTACATACAGGTGCAAAAGTATATTGAAGGCCTATGTTGGGTTCTACAGTATTACTTCTCTGGAGTTCCCTCCTGGACTTGGTAAGTCTCTTTGTATAAAGACTTTCATCTAGATGAATTTCTGTTATTGTTCTGTGACTTCTGTCTATTCAGAGAAGCTTGAAATTCTGATGTGAGGACAGGTATTACCCTTTCCACTATGGTCCCTTTGCTTCTGATCTGAAGGGGCTTGGAAAGATAAACATAAAGTTTAAAATGGGTGCTCCATTTAAACCATTTGATCAACTGATGGGAGTCCTACCTCCAAGAAGGTAAAACATTAGCACCTAGAGTTCTGCTCAGCTTTAAGTTTTTTTTTTTTGTTTTACGCGAAAATAACTTAAAATTTACGTGTATGTAGTGTTAGCGCACTTCCCAAAGCTTACTGGAATCTGATGACTTCAGAAGAATCCAATCTAATTGACTTCTATCCGACGGGTAAGATTCAAATTTTGAGATTAATTTAATTAGTTTTTCATGAAGAGTGATTAACTTATTACCATTTTCACGACCAGAGTTTGAAGTGGATGCAGATGGTAAACATTATTTGTGGCAGGTCTGCTGAATTCTTTGCTTTTGTGAATAATCCAACATTTACTGAATTTTTTGTTTCTAATAATTTTATGGTTCATTGATAATTGATATTATTAAAGGGTACTGTCAAGCTGCCCTTTATAAAGGAAGAGCAGCTTCTCTTTGAAACCAAGAAAGTAGAAAATGAACTCAAGGTACTTACCATACATTATTTAATACCTGTTGAAAGCTAAGTTAATTTGATATCTTAATATTGCAACCTATTGATGCTTTCATATTATTCTAGGAACATGAAGCTAGGAAGAACACTGAGAGAATGGACGTCATGTTTATGAACGGATCTCATGATTTGGGTTCACAAATTTTGTCTAATAAGAGTGCTGGGAGAGTATCAATTGATGTCCACGCCAGGTTAAGTATATGATATTGGCTTAAATAGAAGGGTCTTCTTTAATTCTTTCTTGTACAAAAACTTGACTCATTCCTTTGTTTCTCTTTTTTCTATTGTTCACAGTGGTGGAATGAATGGATATATCCTCCCATGCAATGAGGATTTGTCTACCTCTTTTTCCAATGTGAATGAAATGGAAGATGTTTCTAAGGATGATGTCATGTAAGTTAAAGAAAACACATCTTGAAAAACTCTATAAATTAATTTAGATATGTAATCTTACTTCCCTTGTTGCAGATATGTTTTATATGAATTGCCTGATACACATACTCATATTCCTCGTCTGGCTGAGAAAGTGGAGTTGCCCGAAAAGGTACGTATCACTTGTTTTTCTTTATTTTTTTGTTCCTTGTCCACAGATCATATCTTTTAATATTTGGAAGAAACTTGAGCTTTTAAGATTCCTAATAGATCATCTGACTTATAAACCATCTTAACCATCTATCCATTTTTCCTGCAAACAATTGAAATATCTAGATTTAAAAAGTAAGACTAGAAACACCACGACAATCATAAATGAAGTGACAACAGAGGATATTCAGGAGGAAGGAATGAGTGTTAACAAACAAAATGTTTATGCTATTTAAACGAGAAAGTTTTGCTGAAATACGGTTGTCTAGTAATTGTTAAACTCATAATAAAATTTCTGCAGACCATAACGGAAGAGGATATCGTGAAGACACCGTTGTGGCACGAGTTTGAAGGTTGGGCACCACCGACAAACAGGTAGTTTTTCTTAAGGCCACTTAATTTTAAATCCTTTTTATTTTCATTGTTTAGAAGGAACCATCAAATTCCCAGGATATTAATATAATAGGTATGGTATGAAAACAGATTACACATACAACAAAAGTATAGGCAGGTAAAAACTGTGGCTTCTCCTGAATCGGCAAAGGAAATTTGGAAGGTCGCAGGTTCTGGTTTCAGTGCTGGTAGGGGAAAAGGGAATCAAACAACATCAGATCCGAGCCTAAATATTCAGTCCACTGCAGGATTTCATGGAGCGAAGAGTGGAACATTTATCCCATCTGGTTCCAGTAGTGGAAAAGCTTATGCAGAACAAGTGTCTCCCAACCACAGTATTCACTCTTATAGACGCATTCAGGCTGTAACCGCAAGCAAATTTTCTTCAACCGGTACATCATCCGTAGGACAACGCTGGACAGGTGATGCATCCAATCAAGCTATCTGGAGAGGAAACCGGTCCTCTGGAATATCGAATTCAGGTCAGGGTTATGGTTCTAATGGAAGACGTCCGGTGGGAAACAGTAGTTTCTGGCCATCAAGAAATGTCTCGTCAACGAATGGAAACAGCTCCACACCACAGTATGTTTGGCAACCTGCTGGTAGGGGCAGGGGGAGGGGGAGTTTTGAGACATTAACTACTGACACAGATAGAAGCAGGCCTTGGTAGATCTAACTGTCATTACTTTTTGGAGGTATATATGTAAGAGTAGGAGAATTAGTTTCTGTCTGAGTGAAAATGTTGCTGATTTTGAGTGTTAAACTTGGTTGCAGAACTTGATCAATTATGTTTGCTGGATGATGTGTTGATTTTCTCTATGGATTATATATTTCTGTTTTGTCTATTGAGAGAATACTTCAATTTGGATACAAATTTATAATGGGTTTCGAAGCGGCTTTCACCGTTCAAGCCTTTATAATGAACAAACGAGTAAAACAGCTTTTGACAACGGTAGTTAACTATTGTTAATACCATTTAACAATGGTACTAATACTTCGAAAACAACTCCTACCAATTGTACAGTGCCAATATGTAACTATTGACCAATGGAAAAGGGTAAGAACATTAAAAAAGACTAGCAGTTCTTTTAAAATCATTGGTATGTCTTTTATTGTGCTTGATGCAGCCTTTGTTTAGATGCCCTAAAAGACAACGGTTTCTTTGTAAACGTGGTTAAATATTGAAGTTTGATGAAACTTTTGACCACGGTTTAAGTTTTTAATCGTTGTTGAAAGTATGCAAAAGTTTCAATGACGGTTTTTATCAAGTAATTCAGGTTCTTCAAGTTGGCCTCTAATTAACGCTTGGGTTCTGTTTGGGCCTGAATTAAAATCTTAATAACTGACCCAAGAAGCCCTAAGCTCATTCAACTTTGAGTTTCTGTTGTCCTCTTATTAAGCCCATTTTTTAATTCGTTATAAGTTCTATACGAATCTTTAAAATAAAATTAAGGATACAATATTAACTTTTATCAAAATCACATTGACATTTCATTTATATCAGATGCTTCTTTAGGAATTTCTTTAAATATGTTCCTTTAAAATTTAGAGTTTCAAAATTTGAATTGGTGGTCTTCTCGATTAAGCCTGGCTCATTGGGTTGGGTTTGGGTTTTAAAAACCTCAACCCAAGCCTCCCAATTTAAATATTTGAGCCAACCCAGGTTTGTCTGGTCGTTGGGTTGCATGGACCCAAAGAATTGGGCTCTCTAATGGGCTTATTTACCAATCTCTAGTTCAAGCCCTAATCAGGCATCAGTAGATTCAGTACCTTGTGTAAATATGTTGGAAAAAAAATATACTAGAAAGAGAGATTCCATCTAAGCCAGCAACTGCTTGTCCTGTTATTTGTTCACGTCCCTCCCTATGACATAGGAGATTTTGGGTTCAAACCTTGTGGCCGTAGTATTGCTTTGTATGGCCATGTAATTAGTTACTTCGATGGCTTCTATACTTGCGTATATTTTTGGTGGCTAGCTTTTTGACGTCTGAGTATATTTTTGGTAGTTTCTCAAAAATTTATATTTGCATTGTGCAATTAATATTATCAATTTGTCCTTAATTGTTGATCAGTCTCTAAAATTTTTCTTGAATTTGTTCTTAATTAATTTCAAAGTAATCGATCAAAAAATCTCCCTCAACATATTGTCCTATCTAGCTTGCTGGTTGATTTATAACTTGATTTTGATGGAGAGTACTGCAACAGTTATTAATTAAATCAGTCTAGCCTATATATATGTTTTTAGTTTGGGGTCATAATATTAGAGAAAATATAGAAATAGCTTTACAAAAGATATAGATGAAACTTGCTTGAACTAATTCGATCAAACACACATGATCTCTCTCTCTCTCTCATCAATCCATTTGTTCAAATATTGAAATATATGCTGAAAGACAATGACCCAACAATCACCAAAAACATATATCATGATCACAATCACACACAGTTGCATGTGGGTTTCTTCCTTTTTTGACCGGACTTTTTATGGGAGCTTGGACTACCGCACCACCAAAGCAGCAAAGACACTAGCTACCACACTAATTAATAAGTTGGTGCTGCCTCCTCTTCCTCTCTCTCTCTCTCCCCAAGAACTGAAGCATCACCCTAAAGAAACAAGTACTCTTTCCTTGGATCCCTCACTCATCACTTTCAAATGATGATAGATCGACCATTTTTATATGTGATATATAGTTCAAAAACTAGAAATAGATAGAGAGAGAGAGAGATCTAGAGAGAGAAAGAGAGGTAGCATATATATTGCCAGTCGATTATGATGACTTTCTCAGATCCGAGATTTCCCTTACTTTCATGCAAAATTTGGAGAGAGAGAAAAGAGAAAAGAGAAGGATGAGATGGTGACCTAATAGAAAGAGCAATATATAGTTTGCTCTTCTTTCTTAAAAGTCTGCAAAAGTTGAAGGTGTGGAAACTTTGTCTCCATGCTAATGTATCTTTTGCAGATGCCAACAATTCCTTTTGAATCAATGGGTACCTGCTCGTTAATTTGCAAAAGGTTTTTGGGGGTGTGGCATTTTGTCTTGTTTTAGAGTCTACTTGGCTTTTAAGTGCCACTAAAGTTGTGTGATGCCATTACCTTTCATGAAAGTACTACTTATGTGCTGTTGAATACCCATTTGTTTGGGAGAAACTAAAGGCTCAACATAACTTAATTAGTATGTTTTGTATCCTACCTACTACAGGTATAGTTAGTTACCTAGCTAACTCCCCCTCAGTGCTCGACTGCTAGCACATGGGAATTATTTCTACAACATTTTTTTTTATGGTGCTAGGATTTGAACCCATGACCCCATCTTCTGCTAAGTTATTATGTTAACAATCGTTTGGTCTAAAAGCTCAAATTTGTTAGAAGCCGGAATGTATGTATATAATTATGCTAATAGGATAGCCCACATTCATAACAAGTCGACTTGTCAAAATGAATTATTTGTCAGACCCATATATATCCAACAATTGGGTAGGGATAGAACAAAAGAGAATCTTAATTATATATATGAAACACCTAAAAAATGAAACATCAATTGGGGCATCAGTGTTAGGAATATATATGTATTCTATTCATGGGTTTTTTATCAATAAATTCAAAGAGTTAAGCCTAATAATCCTATCAATTTTTTAGCCACTTGCCTAATTGGGCTCTACTAATTTTATCACAAACAGAGCACCATTATCTAATCAAGAAGAAAACATATATATATACATCAAAACCCATATCTTGAGAGAAAGATATACATGATTTGAGTTCTAAAAGCCATCTAGCTAGGGTTTCATTTTGTAGTGTATGGATAAAAAAAGGTCCAAAAGTGAAGCTGATTGGCAGTAACAAAGCTAAAAGAGGGGTATTGGTGGCCCTAATCAGTACTATATTATGTCTTATATCCTTTGCAGCTTATGGTACAAGTTTGTTTTTACAAAGCACTAAGCATATATCTCTAGTGACATTTCTCTTTATTATCTCTCTCACATACAGTAGGGAGCAATGCTCGAGACCTTTGTCTTCATGTCACCAAGGGCTCCACAACACCATCATTTGATGGTCCACTAAAATTTTTTACACCTCATCCGGGAAAATTTTCTGAGACCAATAAAAAGCTATCTCTCTCTCACTCTTCTCTTTCTCTCTCTAGATCTGATCTCTTTATGTAAACAAAGTGAAGGGGAAAATATAGAGATGAGTCAAGGGTGGATAAGAGATGTGGACTGTTTGACTGGGTCTGGGTGTATCTCACTCTCACTTTATGGTTTAGGTACACCTATTTATTCCCTCAAACAGGCCCCTCATGTTCTGCAATTTGAAAACGATACCACAAGAAGGTATCTTTCTATGGGTTTCAAAGTGTTTGCTTGAAATGGATATGAGATTCCATTGTAGAATATTTCATTGGGAAAGAATATAATTAGATGGTGCTCATCACCCTTGAACCTGATGGGCCTTGCCCTAGGGGTTTCAACTGGTACCCGTTTACTTAGGAACTGAACCAAAGTCAGAACCGGTTCTTGGTTCTCTATTCCTGGATCGACATATTTGACTCAAGACCTTACCGAAAATTTGGTATTTGATGGATTTGGACCCGAACCGGTTGGACCTAGAACTCTTTTACTCATATCTTTCAATTACTTCATACTTTTCAACTTTTTTGCGTGTAAGAACTGAAATTAGAGAATTGGAACCGAAATAGCTGAGGGCCAATCAGAATTGGAATGGATTTTTCAAATTCCATTTCCACCTATTTGAGTACCAGAATCAGAACCAACTAGAACCAGAACAGACTCATTCAATAGATTTATAGTTCAAAAGGCTAGACTTCACATGCCAACAAAGTTCCAAGATGATCCTAACAGTTTAAGATGGAATCCTCATATTCAAGGCTTAATGTTTGATAATGATACCAAGCCAGTGGCCCAGTTAGGATTTTGGACTGCACAAATAATGACCGCACCCCTCGACCCAGTAAGTTTAGCTCCGGCCCACATAAATTCGACTCTTCCCAAAAAACACAAAATTATTGAAAAGCCCTTATCTCGGAAAAAGTAAAATAAAAAGGAAACGTCATTGGCGCACCCCTTTTGTATCTGAGCTGCTCCTTATTGTTGACTCGATTTTGACTCTGTTTTGACCAAATCAAAAGGTGGTATGTTCTTTTAGGGTGGATTTGCGCCGATAAGTCCGCCCATTTAATCAGACGGGCTTAGACTGGATTCGAGTTTTGCGGCCCCATCAAGCTCGGCCCAAAGCTACCTTCACTTATGATCAAGTTTTGTAGGGGTAAATTAAGGTTCAAGCCAGATCTGAAAGAAGGAAGTGAAGGCAGTTGCCTAGGGCTCCTAAATTTCTAAGTATACATTTTTTCTATTTTTTCTATTTTTTTGGGGTTTTTCATTGTCATGAGATGTCCGGAGAGAAATGACCTAGCAAAATGACATGTGACCCATCAACCCTGCCCTAATTCCACCTGTTACTTAAACAAGTCAGGAATAGAGTTTGAGTATTTCCGATCCGTTACCCCTTCAAACCTGTTAGAGTTAGGATCAATCTTGACTCGTTTTCTTGTTTTATATAAAAAATGTTAAACTAGTCAGGGTTAGAATTTTAATAATCTTGACCCGCTTGCCCGCCTAAGGTCGACCCTGACTCAACCCATTGCCGGTTCGGGAATGATTGTAAGGTTAGTCTTGATGTAAATATTGTAGAAAAACTTAATTATGGTCGATATCTTATTATAATTTTTTTTTGTTAACGTAGTTTATTAATAAAAAATTAAATAGTTAATTTGTTTTCATTACTAAAACCCCGTTCTAGGAGCTGGGGTTGTCAAAATCTCAAAATATTGCTCAAGATTTATAGGAATGTGAACACCTTAATATACTAACTGCACTATGTTAGTAATCCCTCGTAAAGTAGAGTATAATATTTTAGAACAACAGAGGAAAAAGTAGTGCATTAAAAAGATAAAAAGAGAGTGAGAGAAAAAGAGAGGGCCGGCAAAGAAGGTTTTGGAGATCAGTAAGATTGAAGGAATAAAAAAGAAATTAAAGGAGTTGGAGAAGGTTTAAAAGGGTCATCCACTTTCTGCAAATTTAATTAATAAACAATTTTTTTTTTTTTTTGCTTCCCATTATCAAAGCCACCTCTATCTCCTTTCCATCTTTTGAGAAGAAAAAAATAAAATAAAAATAAAAATTAGATTCCCCAAAATTCCTTTACCACTCCCCACCAAAACTAACTGTACATTTTTACCTTATTATGTTCTTTTCAGGATTAGGCACTTAATTAATCACCAAAAGTAAAATTAATTACAGTATTCAATAAAAGGAATAGATACTCTGGATTCGTTTACCTAGACTTTTTAAGCGTTGGATTCTGTTTCTTTTCTTGAGATTTATTGTTTCATGCATGTAGTTTACTAATAAGTATCTAACATACGTGATTCTTCGTCCAATAAGCAAATGCCACTTTTACATGTTGTAGATAGATGAGTAATAAGAATCACGGATCGAATTGAGAATGGAATATTCCAAAAGGTCATTGGGTCCCACCTCTGCCATAAACAAGTGGCAGTTGCTTATTGGGTTTTGCAAATAAGATACCTTGGATACATTGCAAATAAAAATACCACACATGCATTGCATAAAATTTTGAGAATATATGACAAGATATGTAGGAAAGGGACTATTGACATTAAACAAATTCGAAAATACCATTCTTATTTGAGGAAGAACACTTCACTAGGATGTTCAGCCCTCTTAGAGTAACCGAATAATTCTCAATTCAGGATAACGGTCCCCCCATTCACACTATCGAGTAAGAATATACTTGACCTCAGTGTTAAAAAGTCCCTAGCTAAAAAACCCTGGTCATGCATGTATGGCTTACATGAAGATGTAGATCCAAACGCTTAATATTAATTTTTGACAAAGATGTTCTTTTCATCATAGAGATAATATCATTATCCTCATAAAAATTAGCCAATTCTAAAATTTTCTAAAATTTCTAAACTTATCAAAATCCTATTAAGAAATGGAAGAAATAAAAAACCCATTAATTAGTGATTGAGATGAGATCTTGAGTGCTGCATTAATTGCCTTTGTTAATAAATAATAATAAAATCTAATTAATGGTAATAATAATAATAATAATAATAATAATAATAATAATAATAATAATAATAATAATAATAATAATAATAATAATAATAATAATAATAATAATAATAATAATAATAATAATATTAAGCAGGGAGCAGCTAGCTTTGCTTTGCCCAGTGTTCGAGCGGTATTTTAGTCTTTATCGGAAACTAAAATCGTATCTTTGTTCCTGCTCCTGATCTAGCTCCTTTTAGAGCCTTCCTCGATCAGAGTCATGTCCTCTCTCCATCTGCACCCCCGCCTGCTGCTTCAGTCAATCGAGATTAACAGTTCAATATTATACCCGGCCTGCCTGCCTGCTGCCTCATCTCATGATCAATTAATCCATCAATAATCAATCTTTTTCTTTTCTTTTTTTCTATCTCTTTAGTTTTTGACTTATTATTATTATTATTAGCTTATTTTATTTTATTTTAATGAGGCCTATCCAATTGCGCGCATTACATGCATGTGTTTATATAATTTGTTACGTTTAATTTGTTCTTTATATTGCATTTACGTGTATTCAAAACAAGCGTGCTTTAAAATCTAAATAGAATAATCTAACTTCACTAATCCTTTAGTAAATTAGAGCATATTGTCTTTACCCCCAATTCTTAATTCATAAATCACTTACCCCTTACTTCTTTCAGAAAATCACTTACCTCCCACAGTTAAAGTTTCCGTCATTTGACCATCCATTTGGTCAATTTCTAGTCACGTGCAGTACATGTGACCCAAAAAAAACTAAAATACCCTCCCTTATAACTAACCCAACCCAACTCTTAGACTTGGGTTAAAGACACGTGGCATCATCCGAAATCCAGTCAGATGGACGACA
>MVGT01002634.1:284908-307481 GCA_002174775.1 Macleaya cordata | reverse complement strand
GGTTTGAGGGATTGACAAAGTTATGTGTGGCATTGGTAATGTTGTAAGATAGACTCTGTTGTACCATGGTACTTGCCAACCCTTAAACGACCAAACACTACTATAAACCCCCCCAAAATTGGGGTTCCCTACAATACTTACCCTAAATAATTCCTATGTAAAATCATTCTCTTCTAAAACTTTTAACTCTCTCAAATTTGTTCTAAAAGTAAGGATAAAAATGGAGATCTCATAAATCACCCAATTTTATGAGATTAGAAGTTTTGAAATGATATGATTTTCTGTAAAGATGTTATGGTGATCAATCAATCACTCTCACCAAAATCCAACCCTTGGATCGATCTATTGTGAGCCCTACAACATCTGGGGTGTATACATGCATTTCACATTCTAATGTAGTTGGGTAAAGTACTTTTCCTCATATTGTTTTGAAGCCCTAATTTGTGATATTAGAAAGTTTATAAATTAAATGATGATAATCTCATGATTCTCATCATGCAAGTTTTATTTTATTTTATTGTTTTGGAGGGAGCTAGGTTCCGTGTCTTACGTTCTCTAAAAAGGAAGAAATGATTCATGGCGCGCATGGCACATTATTATATATATTGTTATATATCTGATCAAAACATACATAGAATCTTACTCACAAACATATATATAAACCGGCATGATTTGGTTTTGTTGATCATGAGAGGTAACAGTTCCTGCTGCAACAATCAATGGCAACCTTTCTCTCTCATATACATCGATCAAGATGATGATGATCAGTTCATAATAATGTAGGCCACACTACCTACTAATAACCCAATAATAGTACTAGAAGAAATCAATATTATTGATTTGTCAATATCTATATATGATGACCAGAAAAGAGATTACTCATCAATTAGATCTGATCATAAAAAAATGATTAATATGATGATCAAAATAGTCTCTTTTTGTTTTCTTATTAAAAAAAAAAAAATAGATTTAGTCTTGTTGGATTGTGTTCTGCTTGATCTTTCATTTCTTCCAATAACCAGCAAAGTCATTTTCTCAAAGCATGCATGCATGGGTAACTACATAATGGACCAGACAGGACAGTTTAATGCATGCCAAATTGGCTCAAAATATAGTCTGGGAAACCATGCAGCCATGCATGCATTCATGGACTAGTTGTAATTAACTGATATTTTTCTTTTTTCTTTTTTTTTTTTAATTTCCTTTTAATTAATAAAACTTAATTAATTAACTCCCCCAAAATTAATTAGTTAATTCTTTTCAATTATGGACAAATTATTGTAGTACCAGTCTTAATCATTCATCTATACTAATATATTAAGCCAATTGCTTTTTTTGAGGATTTTTACATATGTTGTCCTTGAAAAAATTAATTTTGTCAAAGTTTGAGTTGATCTTTTAAGGGCATGGTAGTCATTATTTGCCCTTGGAAAAATCTACCTTGGAGGGCATTTCAGTCTTTTCACTTACTTTCTCTCATCTCCTCCACGATTCTCTCTCAATCTCCATATCCTCCACGATTTTCTCTCCAAAAAACTAAATCTCCACATCCTAAAGAAACCGTTTCTATGTATGTTTGTTATCCCACGATTTTCTCCCATGAATTTCTCTTCCCTAAAATCTCTCACACAACCTTTTTAAATCGTAAAGAAATAGATCTCCATCTTCTACTCCGACTCTGTAAAGAACAAAAAATTCGATACCGATCCCCTTTTTAGATGAATGTTGTTTTGACACTTTTTTTAGTCATTCTTACTCATTTGATGTTTAATTCGTATGGTTTTTTTTTTCTCTGTCTTCAGTCACTATGGACTTTTATAAGTTTTTTTATAAGATTACTAACTTTTTATTTTTATTCTTACCAGGTTGAAGACGATGGCAAATTGACTCATAGTTCTAATACTATAGATGAACTCAAAGTTGTGGTATGCAAAGTTTTCTTTATCGTTTTATTCTTTCTAAGGAATTTATCAATATTTGTTTTCCCCTGAAAAAAATATTAATATTTGTTTAATTTTTATCTTTGTAATATTTATGTTTTTTTTAGATTTAATTGATTTTTTTTGTATTTCTCTTTTGTTGGATTGAATCTAATTCAATTTGAGAAACAAATCAAGAAGAGGTTGATACAAATTATATAATTCACATACGTAGAGATAATGTATTTTTGATGATTGATTTGTATACAATGTTTATTTCTGAATTGATATGTATAATATGAATATAATTTTAATGGTGCTACATGTATTTTTTATTCTTTATTAGTGTATGGAATATTATTAAGGTGTGGAATACGTGCAACGCACGTGCATGAGGCTTGTTGTTAATTATGGAACATGCATGAATGTGGAAGAGAAAATTCCCCCTCTTATTAATTAGCATCAACAAATATATAAATGGAAACTACAATTAGAAAAAAAAAAAAAAAAGAAAAAGAAAGAAAAAGAAAAAAGATAGGCTCATCCTTCAGTTAGAGCAGTTTAAGTTCAAACTGTTCAATGCCCTAAAATGGTTAATAAACACATTGCCTTTTATGGGAAAAAAAGGTAAAAAGAATAAAGAATAAAAGGGTATTGAATTTCACATCAGAAACCCACAGAAGAAATTAACAGACAAAATGGAAACTACAGCTAAAATAAATAGCTGAAACTATTACACAAAGATGATGATGATGATGATGATGATAATAATATACATGTAGTTCTACATGACTAACAGTTTTTCTTTTTCTTTCCATATCTGATATCTCCACCCCACACAATATCCACCCTCACAAAACCATCTAGAGAACTGGGTTCAGTAAATCGACAAACAAGAGTCTCAAAAAATTAATTAAACTATCTCCTAATTAAGCTATTAATTAATTAAAAGTTTCTAAACAAAAGATGTTTTTGATTAGCATATTCTCAACTTACAACTCCTGCAATTTGAAAATAATCCTTCTATCAACAGATTCAAGAAGACCGATATCGTCGATTGATTGATCGATAGAGTACTGATCATCGATATTATCTTCTTCAGCAGATAGATTCAAATCCAATGAAACACATGGACTAGTTTCTTCATCATCCTGGCATATATCCTCTCTCTCTTCTTCAGAATTTTCACCTGATGATTTCTGCTTAATGGGAGGAGAACATGCTCTTGATCTCGAACTAAAGCTTTCGCAACTCAAAATGATAATGGCGTCGCTAACACAAATTTCTTCACCATTTGAATTCATTATCGTTCCTCTTTCGATCGCTCTTTTAATACCCAAATGTGAACAATAATCAACTTGCTCTATGTCTTCAACTAAGAAGACTCGATGCGGATTAGAACGGATTGCTTCGGCTAATCTCTCAAGAAAACTGCAACTAGATTCATCTCTACACCTCTTGTTTCTTAAATCATCTGTCGAATCGGCCCTTGTCGACGAAGAGAAACTGCTAAGACCTATTGAGATAAAATTGGTTTGAGAGCCAAAGACAAGACTAGCCAATTCCCTAGCAATCTTTTCTTTCCCTTCAATATCAACTCCTTGAAAGAAAAACCAAGTGTCTTCTTTGGGGTTGCTTTGTTTTAACTTTTCTTTTCTCCTTACCATCCCAGACCTGCACTGAAGGAGAGTGCTTGCAATTTCAGGAATTATTTCTTTCTGCCATGGAACTTTTTGCTCCAATGCATTGCAAAGGGTCTTCAAGTTCTCAGCATTGAGCTCCTTAAACTTTTGAAAGTACTCCGTTTCCATTGCGTCGCTAGAAGAAGCTGAGTTAGGTTTGGAATTTGGACATGAGTTGGATAGTAAGACTGGCTTTGGATCCCTATGCTCTGAAATGTACATTCTCAAATTTGGTTCTTCCTCCATGCTGTCGTCTGAGATCCAAAAGCGGTGGCCACGCCACGGTTGTTTTGGTTGGACAACAACCGGCCAAGATTGGTGGGTCTGGTGCAAGTTGGGGTAATGTTGATCATAGGAAGAAATAGAAGTAGAAGATGAAGGAGAAATGGAAGAAAAAGTTATGGTTTTCTCAGTTGGGTTGTGTTGTTTGTGGACTACAGTACAAATTGAATTCCATTTCTTGCACAAATCCCTTACTTGGAGAGAATCCTGCTGGTAGAAAAAAGATTTTAGAAACAAATAATTAGTCTCAGCTCTGAATAGTATAATTAATTAAGATAGAATCAAATTAATTGAGGAAGATAATAATTAAGATGATTAATTAATTAATTACCTGCTGATCTCTAGTGGTAAGCCTTTTGTTCTCTTCCTTGTACTGTTGGAGCCATGAAGGCAGGCTTGAGGTGGGAGAACTGGTGGTGGAATCATGAGTAGTACTTGTTACTAGGCTTCGAGCTTCAGTCTGGAACTTGATCGAACAATCAGCACAGCAAGTGAGCTGCTTCTCCACTCCACTACTTTCAAGTAGAGACCAACCAGACCCATCTCCAGTTCTCTTGCTTCTGATGAACTGATCTTGTAATAACTCACTGAGAGAAGAAAGTTGAAAACCAAAATTAAGCATGAATATTCATAAAACGCCTGTTTCAGATAATATTGTCACTATTGTACTCAATTAAAAGAACTTAAAATTCGGGAAATTTTGAATTCTTGAACAAAATTAAATAGTGTAAACAGTTTCAATCTAGTCATTTGAGTAGTTAAATTATATTGATTGAATAATTAACTTTTTCTTATTCCTCTTCTTGTAACTCAAAAAGGAAAAGAAAATAGATGCAAAATTGTAATAAAAATGAAAATATTAGTTCAAAAGAAAATCCAAGAAAGAGAAGGTATGAATGAAGGCTTAACTTTTCATATTTTGATCATAAAACCATGGATTCCTACTATTCTTAGTGATTAAAAAGAGTAACACCCATCAAAACCTAGTTTCTTTGAATTGAATCACAAGAAAAAAAAAATTAATAAGGAAATTATTAAGAGTAAAGAACACAACTAGATAATCAAATACTGATGAATTTTAGCTTTAATAACTGCAGCAGGTGAATTTACCTGTCAGAATTGAGACTCAAACCCAAGCTGCCTGCAGGAATTGTAAGAGGATGGAGACCCCAAACAGTTTCCAAAGAAGGATGACCTATTCTACATCTCATATAGGTCTGAAAGGTTGCAATCCCCATAAGCCATATTCTGCTTCCATTATCTCCAGTTCCACAAACCAACCTTCCAAGCTCCATGATCATGTGCTCCACAGGACAGTAGTAGTTTCTTGCTTGCTCACCAGAACTAGCCCTAAATTCAGCAGCCCATTTTAGATCTCCCAAATACAAAACAACTCCTTTTCCCACAAAACTCTTCAGTTGGCAACTAACACCTCCAATTTTCTGTTCAACCTCCTCCTTTGACAGATGCACAAAAGAGAAGAGAGGAAACATTATAAACTGAACATCTCTCAGAGCCTCAGGAACATCTCCTTTCTCAACCTTATCCATCACTCCTCTAACTACACCCTCATTACTAGCAAGGGACTCTCCTACAATAACAGTATTTTTCCTTCTTCTACTCATCAAAGTCTCCAAAACACTCGTCACATCTTCACTCCTAACCTGATCCAAGGACCTTGGTTTGCTAACCTTCATTCCCAATTGACACCCTAAATTAGGAGATGACTGGTGGGAAACAGTATTACCAAGGACCAGAAGGTTATTACTTTCCTTGGACTTACTACTAACAGGACTAGGGCTACTTTGAGCACAGATCTCCAAAGCTACAGCTTGTTCTACATTACTTTTCACTTGGGTACTAGAGAAACCAGCTTCTCTCATAACTCTACTTACACTTGGGTCATCTAAGATGGAGATAATAAGCTGTTCTATCTCAACTTTCACAGCTAGAAGGGGTTGTTGTTGGTTTTCAATGGAGCCACGGCGTTGTTGGGCCTGTGCTCGTTTGAAAGCTGCCACCAAGGCATTGGAGAGGGATGGGTGGTGAGAGTGGGGACCTAACATAGGGCTCGAAGTGGAAGCCGGAAGGCGGTTGAGTGCGACGTTGAAGCAAAGTTCAAGGGCTTTGCACTGAAGTGGATGGGAGTGGGACTGAAGACAAGCCGTTCGGAGAAGACCCGTGGAGGAAGCAAGCATGGTGTTGGCTACATGGAGGGGAGTTACTTGGGCATGGCCTCGCCTTCTAGCGAGGCTTACCGCTTGTTTTACTACAGTTGCAGCCTCTGCAGTTAGAGCTTGTTGTACTGTACAGCCTCCTGCTCTCATGTTTATTGTTGCAGTTGCAGTTGCAATAGTAATAGTAATAGTAGGAGAGATGGAATGTTTTGGGGATGTGAGATCTAGGAAGTAAGGGTTTATATGGGCTGTTGTACTTGAATGGATTTCATTTGATAGGGTAGTAAGAAGACAGAGAGTGATGAGTTAGTAAAGATGGGATGAAAATGGGTAGTTTTATCTGTTTTGATGTAAGATTGGAGAGAGGGTATAAGGAGATGGCAAATTTGGTGGATGAGGGAGAGGAGGTGTTTGTGTGAATTTTTATGGGAAGTAGGCTGTGCTTTTCTTGTAAGTGAGGGAAAATTGAGGGTCCAAAGTCGATTTTGTAGTGGAAAGTGGAATGCATGTGCTGACAAGCAGGACTAATGTAGCAGTATCAAAGGCAACTCAGCTTTGCCTCTCTCTCTCTCTCTCTCTCTCTCTCTCTCTCTCTTCTTTCTCTCTCTAAACATATCCACAATAGATAAAGATAGGTGGGTATTGGAAGTGGGCCTCTCTCTCTCTACTTTATAACAAATATTATTAAGTATAATTAAGGTACTAATAACCTAGAAGTTCAAAATGAAGCTTTCACCTCTACAACTAGGGAATAATCTTCTCTTTGCTTTTTTGATTTCCTGTATCCTCCAGCCCCATCTGTCATGTATTTTTCAGAATATTTAGATTAGTCTAATTAAACTAAGAACCGGTAGAGAGAGAAAGAGCCCAACTTCTATCTACTCTTGGTACTCTCTCTTTCCTCTCTCCAATTCCGAGGACCTGAAAAGAGATGCGGACCATCTGTCTGAAAGAATCGGGAACTGTGTACGTTTTTCTTCTGGACTCTAAAGACAAGGAATAAAGGGTTCAATTTTGTTTATGGGTCACAAACCCCACACTTTAATTTGCATGAGATTGAACTAAAACAAACTATAAACTCTTTCTCTCTCTAACTCTCTCTCTCTCTCTCTAACTCTCTTTCTATTTTAATTCCATAAAGTTCATCTTTTGAACCCCTTCATTCCCCTTTATTTCAAACAATGAATAAACCAATCAATAAGTGAAACAAAAACAGCTTGGAAGTTTAACAATTCCAAGGTGGCTGGAAGAAGCCTCCTTGAAGAGGAAAAATAAGGGGAAAAAAAAATTAAAAATCCAATCATGTAAACATATTTATACATCTGTAATAATAGATGAACCACGTACAAAGTTCTGTTCATGCAGATAAATAATTTGTATAATACACTCAAAAGTCACAAGTACATGTTCACATGCATTGTACTAATCTTTAGGTTAACCATGCACACTGTAAATTTGCTAATCAAATAGTTAGGCCCCATACATATATAGTCTTGATTGATTTCAATCCCCTAATTAGGGATCAAAATCTTGTAAAAGCATTAAATGACTTCACTAAATCTTCAAAATTACTTATGAAAAATCCGATTTAATCATGTTAATTGTTTTTCTGATTAGTGGGTATGCATGTAAGAGGGTTTGAATCAAGGTTGGTACCATCCCAACAATTTTATCACTCCAACCGAGTAACTCCTACAATTAAATCGTGTTAATTGTTTCTCAGAAAAGAATTTATACGCGTTGTCGAGGATAAAATACAAGTTTCCCGCATACATTGTTAGGTATGAAAGATTATTTATACATATAAGAAATGATTTTTTTTCACCATAAAACATGCAAAAACATACACTACTAAGGTATTATTATGAGTAGAAAAGAGAGACAAATGGTCGGAGCATCGAGGTTGCGAGTGGGATTCCAACTTAACCCCATCCCTAAAAAGATATAAATAAATGTAAAGAAATAAACACTTTACATTTAAATTATATCATCTCCTATAATAATAAAAACAGGGAAAAAGATAAAGAGTTCAAGTCCAATCAAGACTGAGCTGTGACTTTGAACGCGCCGATCTGCATTTTACACTCGATTAAAAAGTGTACTTTAAGCTGTGTATAATTCATCGACGACGCGCTTAAGGATATTCGGCCGAGTCGAATCGAAATTTAATATAAAAAAGAAAGAAAAAAAGAAGAATAAATTAAAATGTTATCTCTTAAGAGGAGAGGAGAGAGGAGGGAGGCTTCTTGCTTCTCCTAGCTTAATTAGGTCATCAGGTGAGTCTACATGGGTTTAGTTAGATATGGTCCACGTTAAATGACTGGTCTTCTTCTTCTTCTTCTTCATCTTTGGCGTGCTTTTGCATAGAAAGAAGAGCTCCACCACCACCATATCCTCCACCAACCACCACCAATATCCACCTTATTGGTGGTGTAAAAAAATAATACCCATAAAACTGTAAAAAGAGTAAGTAAATAAAATTCTCTTACACACTAAACGAGAGATTTTCCCTTCATTCCTCAATCATAATCTTCGACTTTTACTTGTTTCCCATAAGACCCACCATAATCACGAGTCCCCACAACAAATCAGTGTGTACTCCAAATGCTTTCATTAATTCTTAATGTTCCAATAAAAAAGAAAAGTATCTTACAGAAGAAAAAAAAAAAAAAAGAAAGAAAAACAATTAGAAAAATCAATTAAACAGCAATTTATATACACAAAGTTTGAAGGAAAACAAAAAAGAAAAGTTGTGACCACTCAAAGAACGAGAGGAATGTTTTATGCATGGGGAGCCCAAGCAGGAAACATATTACCATGTCATGACATGACATGATTGACTTGACCTAGGGCTTGTCATTTGGTTGGGAATATTTCCAACCCTATTACACCCTCTACATGAATCTACCTTCCTTCCAAAAATATATCCATTGAAACAATTTCATTAAGATCAGGACCAACATTGGATGAATCTTGCCTTGTACTTAAAAAAATTAACTTGGGTCTTAATCATACTAAAATATTCTCCATATAGTTCAATCATAAGTTCATTAATTGCATAGTACTGGCTTTTATATTTATAGACAAGCAAAGGTTATGTTAAGTAAGTGATACATCTAAGGTTAGTTTTAACTTTTAAATCCACCAAGTTGTAATGTTAAAGGTTTGTCAAAACTTGCAAACTCAGTTGGCTGACACCTTCAACTTTTATGATCACAAATTTCTCTTATTGTTCATGTATTAAATGCATATTGCACCCTAGTATTTAAAATAGTAATTACCCATTTCCTAGATTGTGTATATGTACCCTAGAAACCATTCTCATCAAGGGAAACCAAAAAAGAAAAGAAACCCATTTCTTAGTCCTTATAAATGTGATATAGTAATAGATGTTTTCAATAAAATGGTCAATGATAGCAAGATGGTTATAACCCAAAACCTCATGTTTTGGTTCCAAGAGAGAACCATTCAAAAATTAAGGTACAATATCAGGATACTGAGAGTACACTTGAATATAGTGATGAAGAAGATAAAGAACTCCATGTGCTTCATCTTTCCAAGTAAGGGGAGTCTTTCTTAGTCTCAGTCAAAAAGCTAAATGATCTCCACTGGTCTTAAAAGAGATACAAAGAGGGGGCACCAAATAATTTGAAGGCAAAGAAAGCACTGTGAATGCTGCTAGAAAAGGAGCGTTTGAATGGAAAAAGAGAAAGGAAAAAATACAGTTAAGACTCAATTTTAAGAAAACCTACAACGGTACTTACTACATTTGTATATCTGAGCATCATGAAACGTATATTAAAGCTAGGGCATAAAAAAAAAATTAATAGGGTTTTCTTCTTTATGCTTTCAACATCAAGACTTTCAATTTCTTTCATGGGGGAGGGGGCTAACTTTGTGTAGATCCACCAAATAACAATAAGCTCTCTCTTCTTCTTCTCATCTTCTTTCTTTTAAAGTAAAGCACCCTCTCTCTCTCTCTCTCTCTCTCAACAATACAAAATGGAAAAAATAAAGAAGAAAAAAGCATCATTAAAAAGTAAAATATGGCATTATCTGCTAAAAAGTGTTGCTCATTTTAATGTTTTAGGGCTTCAAATAAGCATCTTTGGATTTATACGTGGCCATGTGGGCAAAAGCAATATCTTTGGAGAAGAGGCCTTATTCTTAATAAACCATCAAAGAAGAGAGAGAGAGAGAGAGAGAAATCTAGAGAGAGAAAGTAGAGAGAGAGTACATAGTGTGTATTAGTGTTTGGTTGTACATACTTTAAGGTCTAAAAGAAAGAAAAAGTCTCTCTAACTTTGATATGACAGCCTTGTTAATGTAAAGGTGATGGAATTACGTACCATACACTTCTTTCTCCAAAAGCTTACATTATTTTATTTCTGTTTGTCTTTTTTTATTTTTCACTCAGTGAGTTAAACTTGTCTTTCATCATCAATTTAAAAAACCAAGCAACCTAGAATACACAGAGATTACTTAGCTTTGGTACATATCTTTACATAACTACACATCTAATATCAAAATGTGAATATGAAGGGCAGAGTATAATTTTGTTCAAAAATTCAAACAGAATACTTAGCTAGGTTCGAATTTGAGACTTGTACCCTACATTGATCTGAGTATTCCATAACCTTTGATTTCTCATTTTCTACAACATAATGTGAGAAAGATCTGTCTCAGCATAGACCGTATATAGTTAGCATCATCAAAACAGATATGCACGAGTCATATATGCATGTCATATATGCCATGTATAATACGAATGCATCTTAATCTAGCCTACAAGAGTCGCCACTTCCATGACTTGAACCCAAGATGTCATGTGGGGATGGCTCTAATACCAAATGTTTAAGTACCCTACTAGTACACCTCAAAAGCAATTTCTGATGAAAAGCGGAAACTTCGTCAACTATTCAAGGACTAGCAACCAACATAAGGCCTTATGGATGAGAAACCTTAGTACTACTAGCATCTAAACATGTCAACAGAATCTAACATTTAGTGTACTTATGCTGGAAGGACTGTAGGCCCATTACCAAAATTTTGGGTGAGATTCTACCAAGTTATCTTCCGACCATCTTTAGTAATATCTGCTCTTGGTGTTTCTTACAGATTAACCTACGTCTACAGTGCTAAGTATATCCAAGTGATTTAGATCTAGCTTTGAGCTATTCTGTTTATCTGTTGCTAATTGGCGACTCTTATGTCTCTTTTTTTTCTTTTTCTGTTTCGTTTTCTGTTAAGCTATGATATATTAGTTAACTGACTTCTCTGTGTGGGTTCAGAAAATGCATAGAGAACACTTATTATTAAACACTGACAGAATTTGGCTACAGGCAAGTTACTAGGTTATAGGTTAGAACATCAAGATGATTATGGAACTACTGTACAAAAAATATTCAGCAATCTTTTTCAAGTGTGATCCACATGGTCTCTGAATGTTCGGGAGTCACTTGTTGCACACTTGCACTTCATACTTCATAGTCAACATCGCCTTGGCAAAACTTTGACAGTAGGGTTTCTCGAACAATTTTTTCGGGATATCCCACTTTGTGCCATGGTGTTCAGTCTACCAAAGAGTTTCATTTCATTTGAAATTGCTTCAGATGAGTCCCTAACACTAAGTTTTATGGGTAACTAATACTTGGACAAGAAACCATAATTGCTGCTTAATTACATACTTACATTTATTACCAACAAACAACAGAACAAAATTGTCATCTCGTATGATACAGCTATGGCAGTAATTGGTAATTATATATTACAGCCACACTTGCTCATAATGTTTATCTGAAACAAAGACTTCATACGAAAATTCACGCACCTTGACAATCTGGCAAGTTATTTGGAGAATATTTCTGGAGCAATGGAGCGAGTAAGCGCTCCACTGAGGATCTTTGCTTCTCGGTCTCCCTCAGGATCAACGACAGAGCAGCCTCACAAATGTCAGGAGTTGGAAAGGCAAGTGTCCATCTTCCATCCACCACATGATCAGAACCAGTAGAATCATACCCACCTGCTTTTCTTCCATCGACTCTTGGATCAAACTCTCTTATACGTAGATGCAACCATGTTGATTGGTTATCATCTTTCTTTGGCTGTTCATAAAAAATAAAATAAAAAATAGTACAAATGGGTTATATATATGCATGTACTGCAGTCACTAAATAAAGTCCAGGATGAAACACCAAATAATTATATTGAGAACATTGCAAGGCATATAAATGATAAATCACAGTTGAAATTGAGATATCAATTTCGTTTTGCATCCATCAAACTTTTGGCCCCAGTTCACTAACTACAAGATGCTGGTTTTTAAGACCTACTTCTATACCTGCTCTGTTATCCCCATAAATCTGGTATCTACACTTGCTATAACCAATTGGTTATTGTATCATGATCATTAACTCATTTGATCAGCTTAAGAGTATTCCCCCGTTCTCTCGCATCTCCTATTTCAGTGTCGGATTCATAACTTCTTTTTGCAAACAAAGGCAAAACAAAACCATCCGCTAAGACCGAACTTGCTTTGAAATGAAATGGATGATTGTGAATTTATCATTAGGAAAAGTAGCAGAAGAGCTCTGTCTACAAGCATTCTATGAATCCAAGGAAAAACAACCGCAAATTAATTTATTGGTTTTTAAACAACTCTTCTAACAGGTAAGAACACCCTAAACACATTCTTAAACCTAACTTCAAATTTCTCAAGGCATTTCGATATATAGAAAAGTAATTAACAAGGAGCAGGACTTACACTCAACCCAGCCAATGGAGCAATAGCAATTACAACTCCTCGATGAGTATGGAGGGGAAGTTTCTCGGCGAGAAGTAACTTGCCAGATATTCCTTTTGCCACCGGTATCAAGTAAACATCCCTCACTTCCCCTTTGGAAAATGCAATTTTGCAAGAAAGTCCTGGGCCTGAGTAATTTTAAAAAGCAGTCATAAGGTGTCAATGAGAGATCATATGATGCACCGATGCTAACATTAGAAGCAACAAAAAAACCAACCTAAGCCCATCTGTGTTCCATAAGTTACAGAATGAACATCTATACCATCGTCCTTTATTAAGGTACCCATTGAAGCACTTTTCAGTTGTTGTAAGGGATCTTCTTGAGAATCTCTTTTGGAAATGAAAGCCTCGAGTAGATAATGAAGTACAAAAACCTGAAATTTGACTCTGTTTAAGAACTTCTACATTACATCAAGTCTCAGTTTATGACAGTAAATTTCTTAGATGCTATGTAACAAGGACACTCCATTTTCTGAAAATTGACATGTCTGACACGAGCCAAAACAAATCTTCGAATAAATCTTAGTTAATTCAGATTTTTTTTAGCATCTGGTTTTAATTTATTATATACATTCTTTCTCTATACCACACTTAATAAAACAAATTAAAAATCAAATAAAAAATATATTTCTTAACATAAGGAATATACTAAAATAGATAACTAGACATATCATGTTTGTTAGAAGAATAAAACAGAAAAGTTGTCGTATTCACTATTCAGAAAAGTAAAAACTGAAATCTACTAAGGTGATAGATCTAATGTTCACCGATCAAAATAAAAGGATAGAACTAATGTTCATACAAGAGGAAAAGATATACGATAGAAAAATGAAGAAACCAACTTTTCCAGGACAATGAAGAGTTTTTTTTTTTTTACTTTGGGAATTTTTCAGAACTGAAATATGGAACCGGACACATCAAAATGGGCACAGTACTCCAACAAAAATGGATTCTTCATTCAAGTGTCTGTAACCCAACAAAAATGGTGCCATATCCTTACTGTATCTGGCTATCATAAGTAAAATAGGTCAAAGACAAGGATATAGAACTCAGGTCAAGCAGTATTCAATGGGAACACATTAAAGATGTAAACCTTGACCGCATCAACCATCCTTTGCCAAGCACGTAAGGAAGACATAACACCTGCCATACGTAAAGGATAATTGTTTAGTGTCCTGATAAAACTGAGGTAAACACTATATTTCCACTTAAGTTTTTATCAGGAAAGAATCGTTAAACAATCTAAAGGAAGTCAAACATGGTATATGCGTACCATCAGGTAAGGGTTTATGCATAGAAATCTCAAGGGAGACAAACGGATCTTTTAACTGTGATGATTCATCCAGAGCTACAACATCATAACCAAATTAATAAATACATAAAAGAAATACTGAAATACATACAATGAAAAAACAATGTTCCATTGAAACATGAAGTTTGTAGAAAAGATTAAATACCTCTCTTACACTTTTCCCTTTCATGTTCCAGAGTAACTGGGATATAGTCAAACCAGCAGCCATTGAGCTCTTGCAGAAGTCCTTCAGTGGACCGCTTAAATGAAATCTGTAATGCAACCAATTGATTGAAGTTCAGAAATGTTGAGATCTCATACAAGTACATTTAAGCGCATGGTTAATCGTCTGGCTCCATCATAATGTTCTCTTTCCTTTTTCCTGCTTTTTCTCTTATAAGGAATGTTAGCTACTTTTGAAATTGATCAAAAGACAAGATGCATTTATGAATGCAAAGATAAGCTCTTCTTCCTTCCATAACAAGGGCTTTTAACTTTAGTATCACGGGCCCTCCTTTTTTGGCTATAATATTTAAAGAGAAATTATCATGCTTTTCTGGATTGAGTTGCTAGTGAAACTCTCTATTTGAACTTCTTTAACCGTGATAAGTTTAGTAACAAAATCAAATTGAAGTCTCTAAGGCTAGCACCTGAAGGGCAGAAGATCAAAGAGAATTTAGGCTAGCAGTTCTGGAGATAAGAGTGTACAAAATTTTAACTTCATTTCAAGAGTAAGGTTTTCTCAGCTCCATTATTCCCCCTCTCCAAGGCATTTTTGTACAGGGATGGTAAACCCTTAGCTGGAGATAGCCAATAGATTCATCAATTTTAGAACTCATAATTCCATCAAAGAGGTTATTTCAAATACTGTAATAGTAAAATCCTTCAACCAAGTAAGGTATAACCCTAAAACCGTATGCTAGATCGGATAGTTTGCAATGTGAAATGGAGGAAATGGATTAAATTATGCACCTATATTGGGGTTTTAGATTTACACCATTAAATTGTCCCCTAAACTCTTCTAAATTAGACATACCCCCTAGATTGTGTTTAGCCATCACTAACCAACAGAGAAACTTGACCTCTATAGCATGGGAAAGTTTTTAAGAAGACAAGAATGCCCTTATTTTCAGGTTTTCACAAATCATAAAAAATACCCTCTACTTCTGCAGTTCTATTCATAGAAGCCTATGGTTTCTACTTTCCTCTTCTTATACTTCTTTATCTCCAAAACTGCTTATTCTTTTTGAAAAATCTAAGGTTTTAAGTTTAGGATGTTATGCAATTATGCGAACTTTTTGAGGGTATTTTGACTGAATTACTTCTTTAGTTCTGATACAGAAAATGACTGATAGTCCCATATAGAAGTGGGATTAAGGGAAACTTCTCAATCCAATCTTTTGCATCAGCCTAATCAAAATCCAGTACCATCTTTACCCAGAGAGGTTTCTGTGGCAGAATCCACTCTCATCTATAGTGGCAGTGTTTTGTGTTGTCATTAACTTAGTATAGCTACGTCGTTGTCAGTTAGGTCTGTTAGGGTAAGGCCTGTGGCCTAAACCCACCATAATAGGTTGGCAAGGCTAATGGAGGGGTCTCATGTATCGCACATAATTTCTGCGAGAGCAGAAGTGCGACACCAATTTTTTTTTATTAACTAAGAACACTTTTTTTTATTGTTTTATTAATTAAAAAAGGTGTGTCGTAGAAAACTTCTGCGACTCCCTTCTTTTTATTTTTTTAAATTGTGCCATCGCAGAATTTATCTGCGATTCTGCGTCGCAAAACATTTCAGCGGAAGCCCTTAACCCCTACACGCTCCATCAATCTACTGGACCATGTGGAGGTTTTGGTGTTTAAGAGTCCCCACTAGCCTTGAAATTTTGTTGGGTTTGGGGTTTAAGGGTGTGCATTGGCCTTAGGAAGAAGAAAAAAAAAGTGTCTTCCTCACCAGCTCTTTTCTCCTCTTTTTCCTTCTAATATTTTGTATTTCCTCCTCTCACTTCTTTAAATATAATTTCATTTACTTACCAGAAATTGATAGAAAATAGGATACAAATAATAAGAACAAGAAAGCACACCAAACCAGTTCATGCCTTACACTGAAAAGATCAATATCATGATCTGTGAGCTTCGTTTCATGGTATCTTAGTAGCTTTCCTAGAACCCACCCTGTATGCCATTGTGTTAGTCCTGATAATGGTGGTTGGCCCACTAGAACCTTCAATAATGCATTTAAAATCTGTAAAACAGTGAAAAAAAACATCATGAGCCTGAGAGATTAGATCATAGAAGAAAAAAATTGACACAGCATAGTTTTAGCACAACTAGCAGGTTGAACACCCCATATTAAGGAATAGATGATCGTGAGCAACATATTTAACATGACCTGTGGAGTTGAATACAGTTAAACCTCTATAAATTAATAAGGTCTGGACCGGCTAAATTTATTAACTAATCGAGGTTTTAATTAATCAAGTAATATTTTGTCTTTTGGGCTCAAGTTGGGACAGACAAAATGTATAAATTTAACGAGATTATTTTTTTCTCTACCTGAGGCATGTGTCTGGCAAAGATATTCCCATCCATTGCACGTGAAAGCAAGTTGTCAGAAAACTGCAGAAAAAGATGTCAAGTTCATTTTAAATAAATTATCAGAACTCTTAAAGGCTACATCTACCATGTCTGTTTTCACCATAAGAGAATCCAACAAGTTAAATTTCCACAAACAAAACAGAAGCTCCACTACAGACAAGTTTTTCGATTTAGAGAAAATGTGAATTTCTAAAAAAACAGAAAAACAGCAAATCTGAAAACAACGTTCTTTCTTCCTTCACCCGTGTCCAACAATGAGATCAGGGTGATTCATGTAATAGCATGGAATCCTTTAAACATACAGAAGTTGTTTTTGAAAACTTCAAAATCCTAGGCAAAGCATTCACCTCACTTGAATCTAATATACAAATTGGTCTGGACTCCAAAATAATTTGTGAAATTGACAACCTTTCACTCACAGAAACACCTCCAATGATAGCCAGCAAATGGAGCCCACGGCAGGATACTACCATCAAGGTTTTTTACTTTTTTATTTTTGGATTATTCTAGCATCAAGCTTATTTAACCTTTCAGAATAACGCTTGAACCTGAGGGATATTATTTGTACTTAGAACTAGAGAGTAATTCACATATTGATTAGCCGACTGTTCCAATACAACATTAAATAGATCAAAGAATGACCAACTCTATAGTTCATCAACACTGGATTCAGATAGTAAGTAGAAGCAATGGAAGTATCAACTTCCAACCTATGTCCGTCACGACTCAACCAAAGGAATTTTTAGCACAAAAAATAGGGTAATTTAGTACGACCCCCTATCATTGGACGACATGGATAACACACCATAAAATTCCTACTTTAGCAACTGCAGGGACTTACATGGATTTACTTAAAAACATGATTCAAATCATGTAGCTCAAAAATAATAACCACAATCCCCTACTTATCCAAAATAAATTACCAAATATACCCCTCTTAACCATTTTTTGCCTTCAGAGACGTGTCTCTTTAACCACCAGATATTTGACAATTTTTTTCCATGTGTAACCTCATGATAGCTGATAGTAAGCCCGGAGAAGCTTCAAGCCAGCATAGCTTCATAATCAGCATATTTTTTTTCTTTTGTAATTGATTCTGGGTTTTCTCTTAAAGTTTCCGATTTCCTATTCTGTGTAGCTAGGGTTCGGCAAAACTAGGACTTTAGAAGAGCTTAAATCTGGTTTCTCTCCTTTTTCTGTTGTATATAATTTCTTTATTCGACATGAAGTGGTTGAGAATCTTGAGATCAAGGGGGTGTTAATAATGCCATTCAACTTATACGAGGGTCTTACTGAATCTCCCAATAAATAAAAATAAGGAATAACAAGCTCATACCTCATGAATCTTATTTACATAGAAGTTTTATTCTAAGAAAAAATGATGTACATAACCTAAGCATATTATAGGCAACAGGAAATGCAAATTGCAATATACCATCCCCTGCTCCATCCCAGTTTTCTTTTCAGCAAATCCCAAAGCAGTTGATAGCGAACTATCAAGATCTGCAAATATTCAAACAAGAATAAAGATCGTCAGTGGGAAAACCCTTTTTAATGGAATAGTATGGGGAATTCATCAGAAATTACCTTTACTTTCTGATAAGATAAGCAAGAACATCAGAGATGCCAGCAATATACTGTGATTTTCAGAGAGAATCAATGAAAGTATCCCACTCCTGTGCGAGAAGGAATTTTTCCAAATAAGAAGTAAGCAAATCGTAATTATTACCATCTATCTAGAAAATTTAGTATGTGCTGTAACTTCTACAAACTTTGAATATATCCTATTAAAAAATAAATCCTTAATGCTACTTACTCTCAATATAACAAACTCATAACTAAGGTCGTAAATGGTTCTGTGGAAGGAGTTAAAAGAATCATTTAAACATGAAATCAACAATCTGCAGAAGAATACCAAAATGGTGATGAAAAAGAAAACAATTCTGGAATGCCCAATAATAATTATTGAATTTTGCTTCAGCATAATATGATACTATTAAGAACATTTCACCTCTTGGTAACGACAGGTTTACATAGTCATATAACTGCATTTGTAAAGAACAATTAACTATCTTACGACATAAGCATTAGACAGTAAGGTTGGCAATGTGGCACTCTTAATAAACATACAATGTTTCTAAGATACAACATTTAATTAAAATTTTAATTGTAACTTTTGCTTCTTGTTTTTTTTTCCCCTCAAGACCTTGTCAAATGTGATTTTGTGGTTCGCTGAGTTTGAGCCGCCAGCACAAATCAAACACAACAACCACATCACAAAGCACAATTAATGCTCCCCAAAAAATTCTCTTCCCAATCAATCAGCCAGTCCTCGTCGCAACAATTCAACTAGTTCACAAATATCACTATTTTAATCAGGCTAGAAGGCCAAGTTCAATGTACTAGTGATTATGCTTCAAAAATGTGTTCAAATATAAAAACCATAAGCAGTATAATATGCTATCAGAAGACATACTGACCTTTCAATTGGAACATTATCTATCAGACAGCTGGCAAAATGAGCGGTAGAAGAAATGTACTCTGTCAGTAGCCTGAATAGATTGGTCTTATTAATGTTTTCTGCTCCTTCAGGCTCAAGAGCAGGAATTGCTACATCTTCGAATTCAATTAAATGCTGAGCAATGTAATTAACAGCTTCGCCACCATCAATTGCATCCTTATCACTATTGCTTCTCACAAACGACAATGTATAAAAATACAAAAGGGCAAGCGCCACTGAGTTAATTAGCTCTCTTCCATCAACAACTTGAAGAAGACGACAAATTACGTACAGAGATGTGATAGAGGATACATGTGAACCCTGAACAAAAGAGAAGCTATCTTGAACACATTGCTTTCGAGAAAACTACGCATGAAATCTATTCATCTATTGATTATGAAATCAGCAAACTCTATTTACATATCAGCAAAACATTATATACTTAAGTTATGTAAAATATAGAAAAGAGAATTCTAATTCTAGAATATCTTACAACATTCTGGTTTAACTGCAGCAGTGGTACAAGTACTGGTAAAACTAATGATCTGAGAAGATTTTCAACCATCAATCTACTCAAACGAGGCTGACCAATTCTGAGTATGTCATTGAAGTAGTAGAGATCATTTACAACTTGATCAGTTTTCATACGCAGCTGATTCCTCATCTCATAAGTGCAAGTATCCCTACATCAAAGTCGACTGGTGCTTAATATAGAATCTGATTCAGTTGGGCCCAATATTTTATCCACCAAAAACATATAGTCCTCTGCAAAATGAGAGAAGGTGTACATTGTAGTGCTGACAAGGGAATCCAAATGGAGGCATTGCTCCCTCAAGTTCAGAACCAAGTCTGAGAAATATTCTGAGGCTGGAGGTGTTGTTATAAATGTAGAGACCATATCATCACTAGCTGCACAATCAAAGGATATATCCCCACAATTCACACCCATATTTTATCTTTCAATTGCAAAAGAAAGATAATACCACAAGATCCTACCATTGTAAACATTGAGAGTAAGTGTGCGTACTGCTATCTGAATCATCTTTTCTTCATTGCGAGCAAATTTAAGCGCCTCACTGTACAATGGAAATGAGACTACAACATCCTGTTAATTGAAAAGGAATAAAATTGTGAAGCTTTCCCAGGCATTTATAACAACACATGTTGATCCACAACAAAAAAAAATTATATATAATAAAAAGTTATATAACTCAACATCTTTGAAGTTCTAAATTCCCTGCAATGGATCTCGTTAATTAAATGCAACCTAGATGTCCACGACAAACTCTGACCATTTTATGTATTGATCATAAAAGACTACTAAAACATGACACCCTGAATAGTATAAACACTAGAACGAAAGTGAAGCACATCAGCTTCGCAATTTGTTGAAAAGAATAATCCTCTTCTTCCTATGAGGTGGTTTTTTAAGATCGGCTGCTCAATCTAAATGCTTAGGGTCATATGATTCTTCAAGGTCTGTGACTTCTGATGCTTCTTAATAGCTATTATGCTAAACTATAGTTATGTTTCATGTTCTTGGCATGCCTCATACATTAACTAAAATACAAACAATATCACTGATATTGGGAAATTCATCATTTCATTTGCGTAGTATGGTTAGGGATGCAACTGACTTGGTCGGGCTTGGGCTGAAATTGTATTATTATACCTTGTGTTTGTCTTGAGATGGACTTTCAAATCCCAAACTAGACTGGGTTAAGCTTGGGATTAGGCGTCAAGTAAACCATCGCAACCCAGGTTGAGCTTGGATGGAGCCATCCAAGGGTTGTGTTGGACTTAGGCCGGTAGCATCCTCAACTTTGACATTTAATTATTTGTCCTAGTTATGCTAATTTTTCAACTTAAATATAAGATGGCGTCAATCCCATAATTGCAATTTTGCCTCTGATAATAGAACCAAAAATATAGAAGCTAGTTATAAAGAGCAAAGTGAAATTCACCGAGTACAACCTTAACTGATCCAATATAATGAAAAGAGTATATGTAGGTATTAGAGTTTTGCCTACCTCTTGGACCTTCACGAGAAGACAAATAGTTTCTCTATTTAGTTTTCCACTAACTGTTCTGATAAAAAGAAGAGAAAAAGAAATAGTCAGAGTCACTTTCTTCTAGGTTTACTACAAAATGCTTAAAATTACTAAAACACATAGAAAAGGATAGAAACAAATAAACTAAACAATAAACAATTTTCTCAAATGGAGTTAATGTGCAACTGTTACTAATAATCAAAACAAATAATTTGAATAAACAGCAGCATCACAACCTTAAAAATGATATAAAATAGGAAGCCAGATCTCCAGCATCAAATTTATATTGGTGGAGAATGATGTTGTTAATATATTCGTTGCTAAAACAATAGTCTGCAGAATTAAGAAGTGTTAGATAAACCATTTAGAGCAGTTCAAAGTGGCAATTGAAATAATAATATAAGAAAAGAAGAGGGAGAAGAAGAAAATAAGACAAAAAAGAGAAAAGAAAAGTAGTAATCCAAGTGAATAGTTATGTGTCACAAGCACAGCGAAAACATAGATAAATATATAAATAATAATGATAATGGTACAAAGACAAAAGAAGACAGATACTAAAGGGATGCTCATATTATTTAGCATCTTACAAATTGCATGTTCACTCGCCAAGTTTTGGATCAATATGCTTAGATAGTGAAGCAATGGCACCTCAATCCTGGAATTTCTGCTGATCTTTAATACACGAAGAAACTCTGCTAAAATTTGGTATTCCATAAAACATCTGCCATAAAATGAAACAATTAATAATAGAAAACTACCATTAATAATAGAAAATATCTGAACTTGGTAAACTGTACGCAAGAAGTTCCTACTCGAAAATTGATGTGTCATGGCGATCACCATAAGTAACTATTTCTACTATTGATCTCAATATATCCACAACCGAATCCTGAAAAACAAGAAGAGTTATAGATAAAACTTCAAAAAAACAAAAAAACAAAAAGAACTTATTTAAGGTTTCCTACCCTGTTCAGCTTGTTCACAATTTTGATCTCTTGGAGTTCGTTAATTAGGTACCTACATCGACAGACAAATAACCAAAAAATCTCAAAAAGCTGAACTGTGGCGCCAAAGGAAAAAAAAAGGTTAGAAAAGCAAATACATCTTCCGGCACTCTCACAAAGATAGAAACACATATTGAAATTCCAACTGCGTATTTTCTTGGCGTGGACATTTGAAAACGCAGTTTACAGCCTTAAATGCATATGGCTTCTTCTGTCAATTTCAAAATAACTTTCTTAAATGGATCATGAGGTCAATAGAGAGGGAGGGGG
>MVGT01002634.1:186867-254754 GCA_002174775.1 Macleaya cordata | reverse complement strand
CGTTCCTTCTTGAACTTCTTCATCCTTCATAGAGTTTCCTGCCAATAACGACTTCGATCCTTGGTGGTCGAATAATTTAAGAGAAGTTTTAGAGAGAGAAAATAGTTGGAGAGAAAGAGTAGTTTAATGGAGAATTAGAAAACGTGTTGGAGAGAGAAATGGGGTTGGAGGTGGTAGTTTAATTTACACCCACACCACCCCCTTAGTAAAAAGTAAGAAAATATTGGAAGGATGATTTTGGGTTAAAAGCCTATTTAACTTGTCCACCCCCCTAACATTTTTTAGAACCCCTTTAACAACACCCTTGTGGTTTTGTGGTATGTTAGATTTAAAAGTAAGCTGATTATCCGCAGGGAATCAGGGATCATGTCGCGCGACTCTCACTTCACCCCAACTTGGCTTCGGCGCAACACAAAACGCCGAACCATTCCAGCCCGAACCGGCATATTTCTATTCCTATTCCTATTCCTATTCCTAATCCTATTCCTATTATCGAGGACAATGGACAGGAAGCTTTTGTGACCAATTGTAAATTATTTAGGCCCATTATTTATCAAGTGTTGAGAATGTTCACACTTGGCAGCAATCTGTTTTTTTTTTTTTTCCTGCATATTTAGTCACGTCAAAATTTACGAGCGGCACACTTTTCAAGACTGACCATCTGACCGTTGGTTTATCCCTTGATTTAGCTGCAATCTCGAGACTGCTGCTTAATTAAGCCTGAAGAGACTACTCCTCTAGCTAGCTTATTTAGCTTCTTGAATGAATGTCTGTCGCATCTAGAAAACTGGTGGCCCCCACTCCATTTCATGATTGGTTTTGATAACATTGGGAATACACGTCCCACGTGTCACCCTCTTTCCCGTTTAATATTGGATAATTTCCAGACTTACAGCTAGGAATTTGCTACAGAACGTGATTCGGCAGTGTTGTATTAGTCCGGCAGACCCTCGAGATATGAATCCATCTGGGGATGATATACATTCACCGTGGATTTTCTGTCATCACCCTCTGCCGCCACACCACGAACGCTGTGGTTGAATTGGTTTCGTCCACGTGTCACTTTATGGAGACATCTTGCTTGTGGCGTTACACCACGCCATACCACACCACAGCACACTGCGATCTGAAATATGAAAGGAGAGCAAGGCTCTCAAGAGAGAGAGAGAGAGGAGTCAGCGCGATTTGAGGAGACAAGATGTGGGCGGAGTGCAACTGTCGGTGATTTGTTGGCGGCTGGTCGCACGTGCGATGAGATATGGTTACTCTGTCGGTTTCGATATCTAACCGTACCTGTCAACTAACACTTAACCATGGTTAATTTTAGTTAAATTAGTCATAGGGCCCACCTTCTCTCTCTCTTTCTCCCGTCAATTCCTACTGTTCGACCTTTCAAGTGATATCATACGTGACAGCATGACTTCTACTCCCATGCCTGTTTAATGCATGAACCATCATCACACCGTCCTTTCATCTTTCCTCTCATAAATCAACGGTCGATCATCCTTACACGTCATATATTTTCTCTTAATAAAATAAAGTGAGAAAGTACTTTCCCAACACGGGAACGGCGTCGCCGCTACAAGACACCTCACGGGTCAAGTCCGTAGCTTTCATCAATTTACATTCAAGGACATAAAAGTAATACATAATAAACCGACAGGCTGAAATGAACCCGATTCACAAATCATAAAGAAAAGAAGGGGGCATCAAGCAAAGGGCATGATTAGAGGGACACCAGATTTTGACATCAAAGATTATATCTGTTTATTTTATTGATTAAAAACTAATCAAAATAGTTAGAGAAAAAATATTAATTACATTTCAACCTTTCATACTACTTTTAAAAAATAGATGTAATATTTTGATGTCAAATTTTATCACTTTGGCAATCACTAATATTTTCCTTGTGATTCATGTGATGGTATCACACTATTCCAGTAAAAATGTGTTTTATTTTGAAGTGCTAAAATGGAGTTTTTAAATTATACACGTCTTTTAATATTTTTTAAATTTATTTTTGTTCTATTAACAAATAATAGATTTTTCGAGAAAATTTCAAAATTTTTATTTTATTTTATTTAATTTTTTGACGCAGGAGCTATTTTCAATTACATCAACAAAAAAGCAGGCAAGAAATGCGGATTAACGACTTAAAGAATTTGTCAACATTGACTCAAAATACTGCCAACTTCACTAACACTAGAAGGTCAATCATAGGAGATAAAAATGTACTTCCTAAACACTTCCTAGATTGTGCTCCAGATGTTAACTATGAGAAAACACCTACGAGAGCTTAATTGACTTTGTGTATTCATAGGAAAGACATTAATTAAGTTAGATTAAGAAGTTGAAAAAACTTAAAATCCAAGAGAGATTGAACTGATCTACAAGATAATAAAAATTATTAAACTAATTTTAATTTAATTGAATAAAGTTGTGCTATTCCACCATGAGCGTGTGATACAAATGGATTAGTCAAATTCTGAATTGCACGCTCATGTGTTCGTAACTAGAGTACATAATGACAATATTGTTCACCCATTATACAAGGAGTGAGTCTTTTTTTGACCGACCAAATGTTCGAAGGTATGTCGTATGCATATGTGACATGGTAGCAATTTGTTTTAGTATTTGGTCCGTCTAAATTTTATTTATTTTTATACAAATGTGTATAATTATAAATGGCGACTTATAAACGTGGACCTAAAATTAGGTACCCGGTGCATGTAGGTGCACCATCTTCCAATGAAATTTTAGTTTGTTTAGACGGAGGGTTTTAAGTAGGAATTTTGTGGGATTAGAATTTGGTGAAAAATTAGTTAGAAAAAATGTTATAAATTTAACTAGTTTTCTACCAAATCTCTAATCTCCATAAAATTCCTACTTAAAATTTTTCATCCAAACAAACCAAAAATAAATTCCAAAATTTGACGAAAGGGTTTCTTTTACACGATTCCTATAGAAATGTGGTGTAGGATGGCACGATTCATATGGAAATGTTTGCAAAACGTGTGGACGAGATCAAGATTAGATCTCCATCAAAAATAGAAACAAAAACCTAATCACATTTGAGGAATTGATGACCAGGTAGGGTTACATGACTTTCTCTAGGTTGGGACCCACGTTCTAGCTAATAAAGGAGGCGACTTCGTTTGTTTGCTGCGACATTCCTATTTCTGACGTCGCAATGCCATGGCATGAGTTCTCTCTCCCAGATGCAATAACAGAAGGAACAGTTGAACGGTTGTAAGTTTGTAACTTGTACATTCCATACCAAAAAGTGAACCGTGATGCCATTAGTACTTGAAGTAATAAAGTTCATCGAAAGAGGGTACTCTGGTAATTTCAATGGAGAAACAGCCTATACATCATCTCCAAGTAACCTCAATTAATTATTTTATTATATATCAAATTCATTTTATTTTTACACTTTTCTGCTCACGTTGATACGATCTAATGACTAGATTTTTGTGATGATGATTCCCATATCATATGTATCAAAATTGATCTTTGAATTTTTATGTATAAGGAAAGAACAAGTATGACGCACGTACGAAGAGCCTCGTATAAGTAATACTTTACTTGCAATATAAACATATTACCAATCCAATTGATAGTGTTAAACAACTTATTCATCATACTCATAAATAAATTTATTTTTAGGGTCAGCCAAATTAAAAGTGATCCAATGAAAAACATCCAGAAGCTCACGACGGAAGATCTAATCGAAAAAGATTATGGCTTTCGGAGTTTGAATATGGATGTGTTGCTTCAAGATACCCTACGGGTTAAACGACATTAGTTATTTAAGTCAAATGACCTGTAATTTTGTGGCTTCATCACTTGATTGCGCAACAAGCAAAACTTGACTATGTTTTGGTCAACTCCTCAAGGATGGCTCATGGAGTTTTTGGGTGGGGCCAGTGGGCCACCCCTTATGTTTTCCAAGGATGTATCTAAATGATCAAATCTCATATTTAGTATTTGTACAAAAAAAAAATAAAGAGAAGAAGAACAACTCCAACTAAATATAGTTTCGCAACACAATGTATGTAGCTGTTATATTTATTTGAAAAGAAAGAGGGGTAATTCAAAGATTTTTTAAAATATATAAAAAAAAATCCAATTTTATAAAGAGTCCGGATCAGAATACAGTGTTATTTGTACATTTTATATGTACAGTGGAATGTGAGGCCCACATGCAGTTGATCTAAAGGCTGATATTTTTTGATAATGTTCTCTTCATCTTGTAGATCATCCTCACCAAAAATCAAATCATTCTAAAACTGGTAGTCCCATTAAAAATTGACTTTTTTTTCTCATCGTTCATTGTTCACCGTTAAATTTTAATCAACTTCCCATCAATTTTTGATGAGGTTAAAAATTTTAGAATGATATGATTTTTAGTAAAGATGTTCTACTCATCTTGTAGATCATTTTTACAAAACAATTAGCCATTGGTTCATCACCATGTGGGCCCCACAACCAATGTAAAAATAACGATGTACAAATAAGGCTGTACACGGATCCGTTCTCTTTTATAAATATTTTCAAACTATAGACACCACATTTTCAAAAGATCGTTAATAGGATTCCCATTTTGGATGGAGGATTACTCCAATTAAGAGGCAACATCAAAACATCTATAATGTTATAAGTTGGCCCCAATTTTAGTAAAGGGGTTCTTCTTTTTTTCACCAAAGTTTTTTTTTTAAAGAAACATAATCTAACTCGACTCCCTCCAATTTTAGACAACTTTTAGAGCTCCCAAAATATAGAGTTCTTGACCAAAACTTCACCAAATGTATATTTTTGAATCTTCGACTAATGGATTTTTTTTACTACTTCATATTTGTTCATGTTTTCTATGACTTATGCGTTGAAACACTGATCAAATCTTACAAAAACCTTATTCGTTTGTACAACGTCGAATTTACCATTGGGGTAGATTAAGTTTAAACCGGTTAGAAGCCTTGGAAATGGGGTCTTCAGTGGCAACTTAGTTTTTATTTATATTAGGGCCACCGTGAATATTCGTAAATGCAAAAATTTACAGTTCAGATACCCTCATCAATCATCTACAAACACATGATAAACCGTAAATTTTTACATTTGTGAATATTTCGGTGTACCAAACAGGGCCTAAGTTTTCTTTTGGGGGACATCCTAAAGAAAATACACTATTCTTGGGTCAAGAATTTGAGCCTCCCCTTCCACGTTTTGAGAGTCCTTTTAACAACAGCCTTACAAAAAGACAAAATGTTGAGACTAAATATATAACGTCCATGTCTTGTATGTTCAAATGAAAAATAGAAAGAGCTTTAAGACTAATTCTATTATATAATTATTAATTAATTAATTATATTCTATAAGCTTTAAAATCTTCAAATCATATCTAAATCATCATATATCTATCCACAATCCTTGAACACATATGTAATCTAAGATACACATGATATACTTCACCCTCGATCCTACTTCATCTCCTCAACAAGGGTCAAGGGTCACCAAGTTGGTGTTCTATGGCACATCAACACATAAATAATATAAATAGTATCCCTCTAAATCTCCTAAAATCTCTCCACATTGGGCACCTCCTTTCCTTCATTTCTCTCCTCATTTTAATTAGCATTCTCTCACTTCTTAAACCCTAAAACGTCTCTCTATGCCTTAAGCGTGTTTCCAATTTTTTTTCCCTCTTTCTCTTAAGGTTGATATATACACAAATTTATATAGTTGTTTTGATAGCATTTGAATTCCACAGAATTAGATTAGTTTCGCAGAAATAACATAAATTTTATTGTTTGTTTGTATTTTTAATTCCACAAAATTAGAGGTCCATTCATTTAAAAACATAGCTAATAGTTAATTTTTAATGTAATTCCATAAACTAGATTTTCTTGGCCCCTCAAAGAATATAATTATTCGGAATTGGTAAAAATGAACATATTTTTCAGTATATTAACGGAACACCGGATTTTAATAAAGGGTTTTGAAAAGGCCTTTTGATCGTTGAATACAATTATCCAATCAGATAGTGTTCCTCGGGTATTTTGTCGGTTGTGTTTTTATTTTTGTGTGTATAATGTGCTTAGCTTATGTATATTTCAACTTGGGGTGACTGGTTCACCTGCCATTGGCAATGGTCGAGTACATTAGCTTACACGTGAGCCGCATTGCCAAGTTTAAAAAAAAAAAAATTTGCAAAAAGGGACTTTTACAAAAAAATTGGATTTTGATAGATATTAATAAGTTAAACTTATAAATATTTTCAGAAAAGGCAGTGTTTTATGAAGTATCTTTAAGAAAAGTCCTTAATAATTGACGCCATCTCTTTAGACTCGTCTAGACTCATTCTGCTTCCTCCGTTAAATTAAATTAATTTTTTTTCAAAAAAAGTCCAAAATGTTTGCGTGTAGTATTGAGATTTCTATGTACCAGTACTCCGACGTCTAAACAAGGGAGGGGTGTGGGGGTCAAGGCCTCAAGGGTTTTGTTGTTAAATACTCAACAGTACGCCTTTGTTTTCATTCATTATATCAACGTCTCTCTCCTTTTCGTTCAGAGGTACAAACAGAGAGAGTTTTAGAGAGAGAGAGAGAGAGTTTTAGAGAGAGAAAGAGAAACTTATTTGTTTCTATTCTGTCAATCTATCTCATTTTTCTGTTTAGAGACAGAGAGAGATGGAGGAGACAAAGTCGAGATTCAAGAGGATTTGTGTGTTCTGTGGGAGTAGTTCAGGGAAGAAGCCTACCTACCAAGAAGCTGCAGTTCAGTTGGGGAAGGAATTGGTAATTAATTTGCTTCTCTAGCTTTGTTAGTATGATGAACTGGTTTTTGGAATTCTGTACACCAAGTAATTGAATTCTATTTGAATTCAATCTGAATAACAACTCATATTGATAATCTTTTTCATGGGTTCTTCTTCATTCCCAGATTCATAAGTAATCAAAAAAATAAATGGGTTATTCTTAGCAAAGTTTGTATAAAAACCCAGAAATTTTAATTTCCTTGATGATTTTTGAAGATCCAGTCTCATCTCTTGTCTTCATTAATTTCTCTTTTTGTGAAGTTAGAAAATGATGGGGTTTTGCAATACTTTAGTTTATGGGTTTTTGGAGTTTGCTCATTCCATATTCCACATTTTTTTGGGTTTTGATCAGAATCTCATGGTTTTAGCCGTTTTGCAATTTAGTGTGGTTTTGATTTTCCTTCTCATATACCCTCTTTCTTCTTATTCTTCTTCAACTCTTTCAGGAGTTCTTTTCCATTTCTGTTTTTACTCTTCCATGGGTAGTATGTTATTGTGTTACAACAACTAACAGGCTTTCAACGTGAGATTATTATTGTTACTGCTGATGAGTATGTGAGGAGTTTTTAAACTTGTATCTTTTTTTTAGATCAATTTGGCATGAGGGATTGCTAGCTGTAACCTGGCTGTCTATTTGGGCCAGCCATCTTGCATGATCTTGTTTCTAAGATGAAAAATAATAATAATAAATTTATAAAAAAAAAAACCCTAGCTCCTGCTTTTCCCAAGAGAACAAACGTGCAATCTTGGTATCATGACTCACTGAGCATGTTCTTTGGGGGGAACCATCACACCCCACCACAAACCCCCCCTTCATGGCTAGGGTTTCATTTTTTGGGGTTTCATGAAATATCAGTACTCATTACTTACTACTCATCACAAAAACCCTTCATGGATTTTTTTTTTTACTTGTGGGGTTCCATGAAATATTATTAATTACTTGCTACTATACATTACCCTCCTAGGGTTTTAATTAATCTAGTTTAGCTAGTAGTAATTATAGTTCTTTGATGATTGTTGTCTCTGGTTTCTACTGCACTTAGCCATGTATGACACGTGTTAAAATGGGTTTGCATTTCGATGTGTTTGAAGGTGGAGAAAAAGATTGATTTGGTTTATGGTGGTGGAAGTGTGGGTCTGATGGGTCTTGTTTCTCAGGCTGTTCATGATGGTGGGCGCCATGTTCTAGGGTTTGTTCTCTCTCTCTCTAACTACTCTCCATCTTCTTATCTTCTTCTTCATAAGCAAAGTATAATATCTTAAATTTTATTGGATTAAAAAAATCTTAAATTGTATGCATGTTGTAGAAATATTTTGAAAAAGACATAAATATTTCTCTAGTTTCATGATTTCTATTTTAGTTTTTGTGAAGGGGTCCTCCAAATTTTATTGGGAATGAGAATAGACCAGGTACATTAAATACAGTACATGGGTATTTTAGATACTTTATTCCTTGTTCATTTTCCTGTATTTTCATGTAATATGTGTGGCAATATCTCTTCCACATTAAATCTTTTTAGGTTAAAAAGGTTTCTTAAATTGGCAAATGGTTCCTGCAATTTGAACACTGTGAACATGGTACCAAAGTCAATTTTTTTTTCAGATTTGAATAATAAAGTAATATTCTTCTTTAATTAAATTTAATTTTTTATTGAGTTCTTGGAGTCTTTGGGATCTTTTGATCAATAAGAAAAAGTGAATCCATTTTGGTCTTCGCAATGTCAGTACAGGAAATGCTATTGGTCAGTAAAAGTTTAAAAACTTTTTCTTTTCTCTTTAGATTAGTTGAAAGTTGAGAGAGAATTAATTATTTCCCTTCTAGAAAAAAAAAAACATACTTTTCATTCTTAAATCCTCAATCTCAAGATAAAGCTAGGGTTTTTTTTCCCCTAGTTGATGTTTAATAATCTTGTAACCTTTCATCTGTTAAACAGCCAAACAAACCATGAAATTTTATATACATGGGTACTGTTGTAGTGATCTAATATGGTCAATTGGGATTATTTTTTGCAGGGTTATTCCAAGAACTCTAATGCCTAGAGAGGTACATTTATTCCTTTTATTTTTAATATACATAGGTTATGACCCATTGCATTAAATTCAAATAATGTCGTTTGTTTAAGAGACAGCTTGAAATGATCTTGCATTCTTTGTCACTATATATGTTAGCTTTAAATTATTTCTCACAATAATTTAGTGGTCATAAATAAATTTAAATAATTACAAACTTTATTACAATATCTTCATATTTTCTTTAACGATTTCATTTAGCTGCTTCAAAATATGATAAATTTATTTATTTAGGATAAAATATGTACCAAAATTGAGAAGGTAAAAGATGAACAATAAGTCGGGTCAAATTCAAGTACTTGTAAATCTTGAACCTTATTAGGTGTAAATGCTTTTACTTAGTTCAGTAATATATATGGTTATTGCTGCAGCTAACTGGTGTGACTGTTGGAGAAGTTAGAGCTGTGTCTGATATGCACCAAAGAAAAGCCGAGATGGGGCGTCTAGCTGATGCTTTCATTGCTCTCCCAGGTATCAACTCGATCGATAGTTGGACGTAATACCGTCTGTAAAAAAATCTACAAATTTTACCTTCCAAACCATACACACAACATTACTTGACATTATCATTGTTATATATTTATCAGGTGGATATGGTACTCTCGAAGAATTACTGGAAGTCATTACTTGGGCTCAGCTTGGAATCCACCGTAAACCTGTACGAAACAATCTTATTTGTTTTTAAAAAAGAAAAAATATTTTTATATGCGCATGTACACGTACATACTCTCTCTCTCTCTCTCTATATATATATATATATATATGTTCTTTCATGTGTGGTTGCATTTTTATATTTATAAACCTAGAATTTTCAAGCTTATCAAATAAATTTATGAACAATTATTTTGTCAAAAAAAGTACAAATTATATTGACATTTAATTCTGAGCATTCATTCATCTTTTGGCCATCCATGAGGGTGCTACCATAAATATTAATATATCTTATTTGATCTAGTCGTAAATTAAGACCATCGACTTACTTAGAAAAATCTCCTAATTTGAGTTTTAACCTGATGACTTTTCATCAAAGCAAGTTTACCATTTTCAAAAGAAAAGAACGAAAATTAAAGCAATTTATCTTCAATATGATTTGAATTTACAACACCATGCAACTAACAACCATGTGGAACCTATATATCTAATTATGCCACGTTTCGCGTTAAAAGATACCATGAGATACGTATATATATTAAACAAGAACAATATCGTGATACATGCTTTTTGATATTCAATCTGATCCATTACAATTGAGAGGATCTCCATCCAAATGGGAAAAGGTTTGGAGAAATTTAAAAAAAAAAAAAAGCATATAGGAGCCGTAGTCAAGACAGCTTCTTGTTTGTTTATGTTTTTTTGTGCATCTTGTGAGTTTAAAGTATAAGATCTTCAAGTCTTTGATATTGTATTATATTAGGTTTTTGTTTTTGTTTAATCAGTTGTATTATGTCAAGTATTTAATTAAGTATACAAAATTTGTGCAGGTGGGTCTTTTAAATGTGGATGGATACTATAATTCCTTGTTGTCGTTCATCGACAAGGCCGTTGATGAAGGCTTTATTTCCCCCTCTGCACGTCGCATTATCGTTTCTGCCCCAACTGCCAAGCAATTAGTGAAGGAACTTGAGGTAATAAACTATTAATTAAGAAGAGTTGGTGTATACCTTAACTTAAATTAAACTAATCTTAATTAATTAAGTTGAACTTATCACTTAATCAGTAGATAGCTATATATATATTCCCTACCAACTTTTGAAACTTAATTGTATTATTTTGACTAGCTAGGGTACGTTTGATACTTTTCTTGATTGAATACCTTTTTTTTTTTGGTTTGAAAGGAATTCTTTGATTGAATACTTGTGTTCCAAAAAGTGAAACTAAAACTCGACGAATGAATTACATCACTTCGTATGTCAGCTTGAGTTCATATTTTTTTTTACTATACTGAAATTCTTATGCTTGTTTTGTGTATACAAAGGAGTATGAACCGGAGTATGACGAGATCACGTCGAAGTTGATCTGGGAGGTGGATAGAATAAGCTACGAGCCGGAGTCCGGTGTTGCCATGTGATATGATGTTTGGATTGGTGTAGGTTTGTTTTTTTTGTTTTTTGGGTTCTAGCAGGTAGCTAACATATACTTCAGAAAATATATGTTTATACACGATCTGGTCTCACACACACACATACACACCATAGCAAGATCCATGAATCCCCCCAGGGAGCTTTCATTTGAAATAGTACATGTCCTCAGCTGACAAACTTTGTTTTTTTGAGAATTTTGAATTAAGCAGGCCAGTTTAAGTTCTTTGTGTATCAGTCTCTTCAACATTGTTGGCTCTTCTTACACTTTCAAGTGATACAAGTAAATTATGAAAAATTCAAGGAATTTCTTTATTTTTTCTTTGTTTTTATCTTTTTTTCTTCTGATGAGAGGGTTAATGCCCAATTAATGATGTATAGAACTCTGCGGCACCAACTAGTGTGCGACGTAGATAACACAACCACCAAAATGAGTGCAGAAAATCTATCTTATTTACTAGACTATGACTATAGGATAGAGTAAACCTAGTACAAAATGTGAAATTTTTTTAAGTAAAATCTGTTAGCAAAATAGAGCGGAAGCCAAGATCGAGCCCCACGATCAATACACAAAATAATAATTAAACTAAAATAAATCACATACTTGTCATCGCTATAATCTAAGATGAACTGCTTCAATTGAGAGTACTGAGTCTTCAATCCTCTACTCTCTAACACTTAGGATGATGGATCTCCTAGCCTTCATATGTTTATATAGAGAGAGGACTGGGACCCAATATAGAAACTGATTCTAATTAGGAAACCCTAACCATCAAGGAATTCCAATTAGATACTTACTAAAATTGTGCAATAACGATACGGTGTAACACATTGTATTATATTACAATGTACCCTTCTAAGATATGGATAGGATTAATCCAGTTTATTAAAATATAAAATTAATTATTGTGACCATAATTCTTACAAAATCTTCTTCCTATAAAAAAAATTAAGGTGGAAAAGACAGTATAATACAAAGGGTATATACGTAAGACAAATGAAACCATCACAGAATAGCTAAGTGGTCGAGTTTTTGGATTTCAACATTAAACTCTCTCACACCCTAATTAAGGAAGGTGCATTATGTGATGACCCGTACAGTTTGGATATTAAAAAAATAACACAAATGCATGCATAAAACATAGACAAAAAAAAAAAGTGACAATGAAATTAAAATGTTCGGATCTTAATATTATATTGGGTAAGCTTGTTATTTAAATAAACAATAATTGTGGAATGTCGATTTAATTAGGTTAAACCTTTATTAATTTAGAACGTGAGTGGTTCAGCCGACAGTAATACCTTAATCTTCCGTACGACCTTCTTCATCAATTTAAAGGGAAATTTTTCTCGCAAGTTGCTGCCCCCACTTTTTTGTTCTAAACAGTACCATGCTTAACTCCTACAAATAAATAAGGTCCATATTCCATAATAATCCATATGATTTCTGCACAATTTTTTATTTATTTTATATATCTCATAATACAAAATAATTTATCAGTTATGTAAAATGTATAATACTGACCAAATGTTAGAAGTTTATGTATTAGATGGGACCCATGGACATTCCCTCTCAAAAATAATTTGAAAGGCTTTTCCAACTATTGGAACCCACCATACCGCCTATGCTTCAGATATTTATTCTACATTTGATAAGTCGTCCAAATAACATTACTCCACAGTCGTAAAGTGACTTATTGAATTTATATAACCGACAAACTACATTTTTACAGGCCTTATACAAAATTGATAAAAGGATAGTACAAAAAAACGGACGTTAGCACAGCCGTGCGACAAAATTTACAACTTTGACTATCTGCAGACAAATTCTTATTCATAAGGTGTGAACAGTTGATTATTAAAAACAAGTAAAGACAAAAATGCAAATGCGCCGTTAATCAGAAAAAAAAAATTTAAAAAAAAATTGATGCGTGTACTGTTATTTTTATCAACATCAACTTATAGTCTATAGTGTTGAATGTTGATGTGTATATATAATTAATTAATAAACATCTAGGGATCGGCAAATAATAATTATTATATTAATTAATGAGGGGGTCATAATCGAGACGAAGTATCTACAGTAAACAACAGTAGAGCAGTAGATGGGTGGGGGTGGGTGGGTGGATGACGACGCACCTGCTGATCATCCATCCCAAATCTGATGTATTATCCTCCTTATTAATAAGTCGGATCTGATTGGGAAAATTCTGAAGACTACTGCTCAATTATGAAATCACTTAATAGACTTAATAAATTTTGATAAATAAACTGAAATTGGATGTGGATTTGGATTTGGATTTGGATTTGGGGTGGTCCATAATCCATATAGATGGAGAACCTGGGGGTTCTACTATCAAAAGAACTCTTTATTACCAATGACTCCTTGATGTACTTTCAAGAATTTTAGGAGCCCTCCCCTTAACTGAAACCAGTGGGAACATTTTGCTCCTTTACTCAATGCTTTTCCTTTTTCTTGTTTATAAGATTTTAGCAGGTTACCTTCTTCTTGATAATTAGTCATCTACATGAGCAGCTAGCAGAAATAAAAGAACAGTATTGTCACTCAACTTATAATAGGACCAAAATGAACCATTTCTATTGAGGAGAGAATACTTATATACAAAGAGGTACTACTGTATATTAGTTGTTAGTACCTAGTAATACAAAATTTGATGATATCAGTCAGCTTTTTGCTAGCTTCTGCTACTACCCTAAACCCTGGTCTATCAAGTGGAGGGGAACAGCGAAAAGAACTAGCGCAAAAAGCATCATAAGATTCATCAGCACTTTGCAGACATCAGTACATGCCTGTTTGGTAACGAAACTATCTCAGGGCATACAGAAGCCTCGGCTAGAATGTTATCGACTGATGTTAATGCAATGGGTTGTCTCATTCCAAGACTCTGTGAACCCATGTCCATGTTTTCGATTATCGGGCTATGGACTGGAAAAACATCAAAGACAGACCTGTTAGAAACTTCTGGAAGAATGGAGCATTGTGTATCATCAGCAGAAGTGGGAGCCTTAATCTCTTCACATGGCCCCAACGTAGCTACTTTGTAGACAGGAGTAAAGCAATTTAGAGTATCTTGACCAAAACCGTCAATGACGTCAAACTGCTTCTCATCTAAAAAATACAAATTCTCAAAGCAACAAAGGTAGTCAAACACCATGGACTCTGAATATCATAACTAAGCAAGGCAAATTCACTGACATGGTTGCTAGACAATGCACATAATTAATTACCTCTTGCTTTTTCATAGTATATGGGCTTCTGCAGCAACGTTGTGTCTGCAAAAAGAACCATGTTGAAGTTCCTAATATCATCTTTATGGGATAAGTCCAACTGTTGGAAGGAGAATGATTTTATCCATGTCTCCAGCATATCAGAAGTTGCAGGGATGATCAGCTTCTCCACATGTAATGAAGACAACATCTGGTAAAATACGCAGCTCACACATCAGTAAAGGCACAATAGAGAGATTCATGAAAGGAAGGAAGAAAAACAAAGAATGATTGATTAGAGAGAGAGAGAGAGAGAGAGAGAGAGAGAGAGAGAGAGAGAAAGAGAGAGAATTTAGTACAACAAGATGACAGTAAACAGAAGTCGCATACTTCTTCAATGGCATTGAGAAGGCGACGGCACATGCCTTGCCGTCTATACGTAGGTCGGGTTCCAATGAATGGCATTTCTGCTAAATGTGTCCCACGGAGCCTAAACAGGAAAGAAACGAATTCAGTATATGAATTCAGCAACCCAATACCAATAACCAATTATTGAAACTATGTAACCAGCCACTGCCTTTGTTGACCATGATGATGTTCACCCTTGACATTGCTGACTGGCATCCAAATAAATTCTCTGTATTCCCGAGGTATGGTATCGGGGGACTTAACAGAGTCCATAGCACCATCAAATACATATATAACATCAAGAGAACGAAGCACATATCAGTAGATTATGTCCAAACTGTAATTTCAGAATCCTAGCCTCTGAAATTTTTAAACCTAATTGTTACAAGGTGAAATGTCATGTCAACTATTTTATGGATCCTGTAGCAGCTTCACAAAAGATAAATCAGAAATTCATTTCAGCATCTCAACTAAGTTCACTATTTTCAATCATAATCAATTTACTATTTATCAATTGCATGTTGAAGTTATTCTAGTTCCGGAACCAGGAAAATTGCTTTCATTTGCTAGTCCAGATCTTAATGAATCGGGTGACAGGGCATGCTTATAGTAGTAATATTAGATGAGGAAAAGATCAATACCAGTCCCACCACACGTAAAGAAGAGGCATGAAGAAAACTGTCCTAGGCCAGACAACAGGTTGCTCTAAAAGAAGTGCTAATGATCAATCATCAACGGAACTCATCCTATATCAGTCAGAAAACATCCCTAAGAACTCTTGGTGCATATAAGTTCCCCCTAAGTTTCGAAGTTCTGTGTTTCCAAATGCAGATAACTAGAGTTTCTTTGAGAACAAAAAAAAAAAAAGTAGAGCAGATTGAACCAGAAGATTACGGATGCAAACCTTAATGTTGCTACTGAAATGATTTCATCATCCTTCTCCAGAATCACTGTGTAAAACCCTTCATAATTTAGACGGTTGAAATTTGATCTGGATACGCAGTTGATCCGAAAAGTCAGAATATCGTAGTATCTAACTAAATATGTGCACTTCAAAGAAGCATTGGCAATTTATAATCTTGTAAACAGATGCTCAGTCGACAGTGATAATAATCAAATAACATTTTAAAAAATAACTAAGTGAAGAAATGACATCGAAGTACCTTGCCAAGGAACAGGAATATCAAAATAATACAACAAAGTTGAAAGTTTAGCAATACATTGGATGACTGGAATTAGTAATCAAGGATGCAACATACCCACAATTGTAAACTGCTTGAGTAGTCATATCTAGACCAGTTCTGGGATCTACCAAAGGAACAAAACACTCGTGCAGCACCAAAAGTGCCAAGGGAAGTCTTGAATTGCATTCCAGTATAAAAGATTGTGTCTGATCTGAACAGATACCCTCCACTTCATCAAGACGCCTTACTAAAATCCAGGAAAACCCCTCGCCTATAGGGTTTGAGATTCCAAGCAAATCTGATAGCCCAGCGGCTACCTATAATTTAAGCATACAAAGAACGGATCGTTATGGAAATAGCAAGATACTTTAGAATGTCATGATCTCAAATATTCTTTAGAATGTAGATTACAGAACTAAATGTGTCACTAAAAGTGAAGATGGGTTACATTTTGAAGTACATGTACTGACCAAACTAAACATAAAATTTTACAAGAAAACAGTAGGACAAGAATTTTGGGTAGTCAAGAAACATGTTCATAGAGTGAATATGGTAGATAATACAGAGTTGGTGTATGAAAAAGGAACCTTGAACCGTCCTAGGTATGAAGTAAATTCCATTACTGAAGTTTCATATATTAAGAAAGGAATTATAATGAAGGTGATTAGCAAAGTCCACATTCAGTAACTAGCATAGTAAAAATAGGTAGCCACCTCAGAAAGCAAGAAAACGAAGGCAAACCTTCTTGCAATTTATCCCACAGTATGATGATGAGTTTGAACCCATCTTGTCCATGTCATTTTCCAAAACGCAATCTCTGTGATCTGCATGAAAAATAAAATGAGCAATGGTAGCACCAAAGTCAAGTTTGAACCTCACAAGTCAAGTAGAATAAACATGTAAATTGATGTTTACTAACATTTACAGCCACACTGATTACAACTGAGCAAGCTCACTGTCCCATAGGATTTATCTTCTCCATGATCAGCCCACGAGCAGAACGCACAACTACAAAATGGGCAATGCCAACTGCCTTGTGGAACAAACTGAAACAGGGTTTTAAGGAAATCACTTAGCACACATTTCTTGAACTTGAACAGCGTAATAGAATAACAAAAGAAACAAACTTGCAACTGGAAGCTTGCTGAATGATCAATTATGTATCAAAGGGAGTTTCTTTACATTCAAATAAGAAGAGTGAAACAAAAAATAAAAGCTTAGCTAGGAGAATTGTTGACAAACATGATTATAGCAAACAATAGGGTAGGTAATTGTGTTGTAGGACTGGCAAAATTAGTTCATATGATTAGATCAAATACTTATAAACCGTAACTTTCAGCATATATCTACACAGGCACCTAAGCACAAAAAACATTGTGATTGGCATGTATAAATTAATGGCGCATAAAAAGGAGTCAACATAGTGCAGACTTGCACAAGCAAAAGAAAGAAAAACACCATGTCAATAACCTCTTTCTTTGTTTGTTGTTCACTTCCTCCTTATGTGGGGTCGTGCTAGTTCAAGGCAGTAATAAAATTATTATGGACCATTCATTATTTAAATAGACAATCATCTCCAACTGAACTATTAAACCAAAGAATATCCGTTGAAACTGTGTAGATACAGAAGGAATAAAAAACAAGTACAAGGTAACAAGTAACACCTTGAGCATCACGCATTCCTGGTGAAAAGTTGAAGTGCAACCATCACAGCATAGCAAGTTTCCACCGTCAGCACAAATTCCACAAGTATCATCACTAGGATCTGCATCACCAATTCCTACCATCTGGAAACCAACATTGCTTTTTTGTTTTTCCTTCTCCCATGCTTCACTCTGGCATTGCATCAATGACTTGCCGGAGGAGAGGTAAGTGTTATTCCAGGGTTGATGAAGATTACTACCAGCATGAACTTCAAATTCTAATAAAGACAAAACCTTTTTGCAACAGTTACACAGGATGCCTCCTCTAGTAACCCAACCTCTCAATGTACTTTTGTTACCCTTCTTTATTTTGTAAACCACTTTTGCGTTTTCAGCCAGTACACCAGAATCAATCAACCAAGATAAGATAGTAACTTTTGTTTCAGACAAGATAGTTTCCTCTTCAAGACCACAGTTTCCAGTTCTCACAATAAGACCACACCCACCACTTCTCTTTTTATTCTTTTTCCCATTTGAATATCCTTCTCCAATGGACTTCCTTTTGCTTCTAGAAGGAGAACGTTTCTCTGTCATCACACTTTTTGCCACATTCTTCTTCAATAATGAACAGAATTTCTCAGAGACAGGAGTCTCTATCCCGTCACATCTCTTTAATATGTTATCGTGCCCGAAGGAAATGCTGTTACTCTCTAACAGCTTCTGATTCCTAACCTTCTGGTAATCAAATTTCTTTCTAGAAGTTTGCTTGAACAACATATTACCTGTTACAGGTGATCCCCCACTGAACTTGTCAACTTTAGAACTTATGGTGGTTTCCTTGTTCTCCTTTGCCACTTTGTTGACTACAAAACTAGACAAATCCATAAAAGCATCACTGGCCCACATTTCTGTATCCATTTCGTTATCTACAGGAACATGTCTCCCATTGATACGAGTAGACCTCCTTACTCCAACTAACTCACCATCTTGGTGCATTTTGTTGTCCCCACTTTGATCATTCTTTAATACCACATTGCTCCAATTGAACTTTTTGGTTTCATTGCTGCAGTCATCTTTAGTACAGGATTTTCCCTTCTCATCTTCCAAACAAGATGTCATCACCTGATGTACTTCTCTAAAAAACATTTCTTCTGGAATTGGTGAGGGTTCCTTGCTACTTCCTTTATTGTGCTGCAGCGTTGGTGTTAGCATATCTTGCAATAACAGGTCTGTAGAATTACAGGATTCTGCTTTCTCATCTGGCATGCAGGAAGCCAATAACTCATGTACTTCTCTATATCTCATTTTTTCTGGCACTGGTGATCCTTCTTTGTCAATCTGTTTCCTATCAGGTTCCTCTTTGCCTAGAATGTTATCCGGTTTTAACATGTCTCCAAAGTTAAATGAATCAAAATAGAAGTCACCATCCCACATTTCTATATCCAGTTCACCATCCACCGGCACATGCCTCCCATTGATACGAGCAGACCTCCTAACTCCCTGATACATCCTATTTCTGTACAGATCAGCACTACTGCCATGATTCAAGCATTCATCTTTTATAGAAATTTTCCGTTTCTTATCCACTGCCATCACCTCATGCACTTTTCCATGTCGCATTTCCTCCTCTGGTATTGATAAATCTTCCTTAACTTTTCCTTCTTCATTCACTGGTTTCTGTACAATATCCCCTTTTAAAATGGGTACAGGTTTAGATGTGTGTTCTTCACTTTTCCTCATTTCCTTATCAAATTTTCTATCTGATAGTATATGTTTCCCATTCACATGCATGGGTCTCCCAGCTCCAAGAAATTTGTCACCTTGGTGAATATTAGTGACACAGTTGTTGCCACCATTAGCTGCCACTAGGCCCACTACCACTGTGCTCAAATCCAGGTCTTTTATTTCACTATTCGAGCATTCATCTTGGATACAAGACTTTTCCTGATTGTCTGCACTGCCAAACGCTACCACATCTGGTACTTCTGTACATTCCATTGCTACTGAGAGTACTGATGATTCTTTGTCATTTTCTTCACCAAACTTCTGTTGTGGTAACACCATATTCTCTGTTATGGGTTCAGTTACTATTCTAGTCCTTTGAATGTCCTCCCTCTTATGAGTTCTTCTGGCTACATTTCCACTGGAACTTCCTACTGATTGAGATGAACAACATTGTTTCTCTCTATGTTTAGAGTCTTTAGACGCATCATGTAAAAAGACCTCCAGAGCATTTGGAAGAGACCCATAAACAGAACCCGATGGAGATACATAAACAGGGTCAAACGAACCTTCCTGAGAGACAACCATCCATCCAGACGATAACAGACGGTTCTTGAGACCATTGGGAGAAGCCATATTTTGAACTCTTGGTTTTGAAACACCAGTGCCCTCATCTTCCATCAATGGGGTCTTTCTATTCTGACAATGAATGGGTCTCCATCTTTTGCAGACTGAATTAGGTAAACAATTCCTCTGCTCAGGCAACCAATCAGGATCCCCTATCAGTTTAGATTTCTTAGAGGTTCCCTTCTTCTGGTGGAGCTTTTTGTTATCATAACCTCCATTAAAAGCTTCTTCTTTTATCGCATCAGAAATCCCACACATTCCACCTACATTGACATTAAAATTCCTCAATGCCACCCCTTCTTTCTTCCTTCGATTAAAACCTTCTGCAGTTCCAGAAAATGATCCATGCAGCGATGAAAACCCACCCACATTTCCTTGTCCGATGCTACTTGTTCCAAAGTTGAGCTCTGAAATTGAAGATTGCAAAGTACTATCTCTCACTGTACCGTTTGCAGGGGTCTTTGATATACTGGATGAACCGAAACCAAACACCGACCTGTTCCTTTCCTCATTTTCAAACCCCAACTGTTTCGTAGCCGAAGAAAACAGTTCATCAACTCCAAATGAAAAACCAACAAGTTTAGGGAGTTCCATACTTCAACCCAAAACCAGTACTAGAATCCCAAGATTCCTCAATCCTCAGTAACGCATTAACAGAAAAAAGCTAGGGTTTTTATGGGTTTTGATACATTCGTTCTACATTCCGACTGATTCTATGCATGAACCTAAAATGAAAACTGGTAAAGATTCCAAATAAATGTTGACAGGAAAGTTGGTAGAATAAAAAAGTAGAAAAGAAAAGCTAACCAGCAAGATTTAAACGAAACCGAAACCGAAACAACTTACTGGGAATGTGATGAACTCCATTTGAACAGAAATCAGAGTTGTGGAAGCTTTGAAATTTCATGGGTTGCTTAGTTGATTAAAGAAGGAAGAAAAAGAATAACTGCTTAAGGATCGCAATTATAATCGAGAGACCGAGTCGCTATGAATGTTTTGCAGAGAGGGGAAAAAAATTAGGAGAGAAGATGTAACCTTAAGCAGAGAGAGAGAGAGAGAGAGAGTAGAGAGAGAAGAGAGAGAGAGAGTAGTGGCAGTGGCAGCAGCAGTGGCAATAGTAGCAGAGTCCAAGAAAAAATGAAAAAAATTTCTTTTTGGTGACGCGGCTTTTGCCAAGAGTTTCAACTTGCGAAGTTGCACTTTTAGAAGTAGGCACGTGAGCCTTTGGTTCAATCCCTCTATAAAAACGTTGCTTGTGAGAGGTTTTGTTTGGTGACGGTCGCTCTTCATCTTCTAGTGAAGAATGTTTGGAAGATTTCTCTGTGCTTCTTACACATCTGTTGTATTTACGCCTTTGATATATATGGGCTATAGTTCCATATAGGACTAAGGGCATGAGACAATTAACCACGCTTAGAATATCTTTACTAACGGGGGTAAAAAGAAGCATTGGACATGACGTAGAAAATACTACTATCAACAACATATAAAAGGAAAAAATACAATCAACTTACAAGAAGCGGAGAGTGGAGAGTCATCCATCAACGTTTTCTGAATTATGCACAACTCAATATTAAATGACGTAGAGAACACAACAACCAACAAGCAAAGGAAAAGCGCCATCGACAACATAAAGAACTACACTAACAACATAAAGTAGAAAAAATCATCAACTTGTAAGTACTAGAAGACCACATCAACGATAAGAAGTACTCGAGCGTTTCTATTATGCACAACCATCCAAAATTTCAGCAGAATTATGTGAGCAATCTCATTGCAAATTTAATCAGTCGAAACCATATCTCTACTACTTTAATAAGACTTACATCAGCTCAAAATTAATTGATTTGGAGCCACCTCCATATCTCTACCTATATCACACAAGAGCAAGATATTTCCCCCCTATTTTTTCATTTTACATACCCTCCTCATGCTCACACCTTGTTTATACATATGCATGGAGCTCACATAAAGATGACTGAAGGATTAGTTTTTTGTTACGATGATCTACTTATTTACCACATATGTGCCAACGTAAATAGAGTGTGACAATAAATGGGTGTTAATATAAAAAAAAAACGTGGGGTGAGAAAAGAATATCCTTATAAAATTACAAAAACACCCCTTATTTAAAAAATAATAATAATAATTATTATTATTATTATTATTGTACCTCTCTCGTGTGTGGGCTTCGTTGGTACAACAGAACAGACTACAAAACACACAAGCGTCTATCCAATTCTTGAAGTGGGTGTCCAACACCCCTCATCATCCAGCGGTCCGCTATTATACGATCAAAGGATGGTGGATCGACTGTATAAACACCTAACGGTTAGATGATGGTTGGTGTTGGACACCCACTTCTAGCGTGGGTGGACAAAATCGAGTGTAATCGCGGGTGATCAACACCCCATGTATCAAATCACGAACACGATAACACACTTCAGAACTCTAATGCGCACCAGACCTTCCGTGAAGATTGGAGGAGGAGGAGGAGGAGGAGGAGGAGGACAGAGGCAAAGGGTAAAATTTACGCCTACCCGGCGCACAACATAATTTTGAATAGAACATCCGTCGAATTTCTTACCAAGAACGTTAAAAATGGTGTTGCAGGGACACTTGAGAACAGAGCAGACGACTTCTCTTTCCACAGCTCTATTCATTTTCACTTTTAGGGCACTTCAGTTCAGACTACAAAGGTGCGTAATTCGCACTTTCAAATCGAATAATTTCCTTTAAACAAATTGAAAGTTGTTTTAAATTTTTTAGGGTTTCATGATGTTTGATTTGGTTTCTTTGTTTGAAAGCCCAAAAGAGCTTGGAGAAGAATCGTTGAAGTTTCTTTATTATTAGATTGGTAGGTGATGGTTTTATTGGTTTACCATTTCTTATTTTCTTCTATGAATTCCCCTTTTTCTTATTGAAAAAGAAACAATTAGCTGGCTAATTTCCATCATGAATGTTCTGTTTCTTCATAACCTGTAGTAGATCCTGCCTGTTTCGATTGACATGGGAAACAAGCCTGCAGAAAAGCAACAGAAGGAAGAGGTTCTAGTGAAGATTGTTCCTCCTCTGGACAGAGCATACGTTCGATGGCTTACAAGGGATCTTGAAAGGATTCATGGCTTTACCCCAAAGAACCAGCGTGCAATTGAACCCCCACAACATTATATCGACTACATGCGTCTTAATGGATGGTTGGACTTGAACCTGGATGATCCTGATCTTGCCCACCTGTTCAAGTGAGAGAGAACTCAACTCATGTACTTTTTTTTTTTTTTTAGTGAAACAATGAAATTTGTTTAATGTTTCAGACTGCAAATCATTGTAATATTATATATCATTTAGTTCAAATATTTCTAGTTCCTGAATTGTTTTATAGAAGATGGTGTTTTTAGGTGAGGAATGTGAATCTTTCATTTGCTGTCTCTCATGTGGAGATTGATTTTAACAGTTTAAGTAGGTCTCCGTCCTATATAACTGTTAAGATAGTCGACTAAATGCACAAATCAAGAGTTGATTCATAGCTTAAGTTCCATAATCCAGTATCAATGTCTATAACCCGGTTTGGCAGCCGAAAGTTCAATATTAAATCGAAATGTGTTGAATGAACTTACTAGAACCACCCACCCTTTCCACCACGATCGATCAGCTCTAATGCTTCAGTAGCAAAATGAGAAAAAGGTGTACCCAATTTCATATCTGACGCATACCAAATACACATTCATATAGGAGAACCTTAACAGAAACCTTGAGCTAAGTTTCGCATCAATCAGTAAAGATTTTATTCATTTTCAGATTTTGGGTTGCTCTCCTGAGTCCTGACAGTATCCGAGCACTCAAATGACCTAACGAAATGTATATTGGGGGCTTCCGGTATCCCTTGTTTTCAGAAAGGGTGAATTGTATCCCAATCACAGGTCGTGACCAAACGTCACTTGGCACATTCTATTGAAAATAAATTCAGATCAGAGTGTGCTACTGACGATCAGATTACTATGGTTTTGGAAGTGAGTTAGAAGTCTAATATGTGCCTTAGCTCAGCTCGATCAGGCTGATCAATGAGTTGAATCAGCAGATTTATTATTAGACACACACAGGCATGCATGTTCAGCCTTATGACCTGTTTGAATTGAAGCATGAAGTATAAAAGAACGTAAAAATGAGAGAAAATATTTGACATAATAATATTATTAATTAAGACCATTCATTCAAAAAACCGGGAAATGTCCCCATGTAATTTATTCCGGGAACAGGTTAACCTAAAACTCTCTAGAACAAGCAAGTACAACAACCACAAAACTCTCTCAGAGCCTTCATGACAACAGAGACACCAAATGATTAGGCTTCACTTATATAGCTGAGAAATACTCTTTACTGAGCTTGGGGTCTGGCTTCATTGATTTCTCCCCAGGCTTCCAACCAGCTGGGCAAACCTCATCTGGATTATCTTGCACATACTGCAAAGCCTGAAAAACAGCGAATGCAATGAAAACATCATGAATAATCAAAGCCAATAAAAATAAATGAATAAATAATACCCAAACCGCTGCTTAATCATCATTATGAAAATAGTTAATCTTGCTAAATCTGTGAAAAAGACTCCTTCCTTAGAATTACCTGAAGTGTTCTCATTGTCTCATCAACGCTTCGGCCAATGGCAAGATTGTTAATGGTGGAGTGTTGAATTATTCCTTCCTTATCAATGATGAAAAGTCCCCTCAATGCTATACCCTGTTTACCTTGAAAGCTTTAGTTCTAAGATGAAACCAGATGCTCGAGAAACTATCATAATAGATTTTGTTAAATGCATGAAATAGTGGCAGTACCAACATGGTCCTATTGCAGATTCCTCAATAAGTCTTACTACTACGAAAAAGCACCAAAGTTTCATTCATAAGGCAATAAGGCATAACATCCATTCGGTACACGTCAAATTCCTTTTTTGATGATTGAGTTCTTCACAGATTATATTTCAGGAATCTTTTAACCACTAAAGTTTTTCAAATAAGTAACCTAATAGGAAGATGAACTGAAATATTTCATGATTAAAATGCTAACGAAAATGAGTAACACCATACCTGGTCAGGAATAAGCACATTATAAGCCTTTGAAATTGATTTCGTCACATCAGAAATCAATGGATAATTCAGATCACCCAGTCCACCTGACTTCCGATCCGTTTGGACCCATGCAAGGTGGGAGAACTAGACAACAATAATGTAATATAAATAAGACTATCAAGCTGTATAAGAAAATTTGAAACTACCAGAAAAAGGAGAAGTCAAGTCAAGAAATTAAATTGATTGAACGGTCAAAAAGGGAATACATCATTCAATGATACTTCCAGTGAAATGAAGCAAGTAATACAACATTCAAGTAAATTGCAAGAAGCTAGCCAAAAAATTTGAATGCAAATGGCAAGGAAAATATAATTTTATCAAGTACTAGACAAGACAACATAATATTATGATACAGAATTACACCAAATCAAAACCTAGAAAGTGTATGTATTCACTGATTCACTTTCATACCACAGTTCACTTCAGATTCTCAGATAAACATCATTTGCAATTCATAAGTGGATACTTGTGACCTAAGAAGCAAAAAACTAGAAGCTACAAGAGCCAGTTAATGAATTCTCATTGATGATTCTCAACAAACAACAGTATCAACATCTTAGCACACAATCCGGATTTTCATTTGGTAAGAAGCTGGTTTTTGAGTTTATCTATAAACTCAGTATAAAAGGATAAAGTGAAATAAGATTATCTCTTATTAGTAACAAAAGTTTTAGGTAAACACCCTATTTTAGCAACACCTAGTCAGGGCTCAAGATTTCAGAATATCTCAAAATGATCTTGACCTTGTGTTTGAGACATCTTAGTATCTAGGATGCGAAGACATAACAAACCAGGTTGGTATCAGTATGTACTGATATTTATTATTGACTCCTCCGCTTTTTTACTTGCCAACTCATATGGCTGAAACAAGAATCAAACCTTGGACACATATGGCCCTTATTACTAGGCCAAGTCTTATTTAAGAAGATAATTACGTGGAGTCTACATGTTTTTACTTTGAGCAAGATAACAGCCTCAAAAAATATAATAAAACTACCTGGAGAACCACTATTATTTTTAGGGGATGCCTTTTCTTAAAATAAATTATGTGGACTCAACATATTTTATGTTGGGCAGCCTTACTTTATTTCCTATATAGTGTTCGCATTTGAAAGAACAATGGTACTATCCATAACAGCCAAACAATCATTATATTGTATTTGTGCAATTTTTATTACCTTTGCATTTTCAGAATAACAATTCTTAACAAGGAATGACCTTTTATTTTAAAATTATTGCAGCTAGCATCTAAAAAGTATTGTGATGCTTTATTTAAAAAAATATATATCTAATTTAAATTTCAAACTCAAAATAAAAACTTGATCTCATAGTTTTGAAACGTGTTTATCTATCTGTTCTACAATTTCAGAAATTAATTAGCTAGCTGTCTGTGGCAATGTCAACAAAAAAATCATAGAAGTAGTCTTAACACTGGGTCACTGAAGCTCTGTAAGGTTATATAGTAAACAGGTAACAAGAGTAATATTAGGCTGCTGACAGAAAGATTACATATTTACATCCATCAGTATATACAAAGAGGAATTATTGATGTCTAACAAAAAAAAACAGCCAGAAAGATGAACAGGTGCCTTAAATTTGGAACTGTTTTTGAAAATGGAACAAAAAGTAACTTACCACACTATCGACCGAAACACCCAATACTTCTGTGTTTAATTTCTCAAAATCAGCATATCGGTCACTGAATGCAGTGATCTCTACAGAACAAATAAAAGAAGTTAGAAAAATATTAGCATCCACATACACTTAACCTTTAAACTGAAATCCTTCAATCTCCAACTTACCAGTGGGGCAAACGAATGTAAAATCCAGTGGGTAGAAAAAGAGAATCACATATTTCTTCCCGATATAGTCAGACAGCTTGACCTGTAGGAATAAACCATCAAATAAGAATACCTTAAGAACAAGCCATCAAAGGCACATGAACAAATGCGACTGCAAACATTTTGAAAATGATAAAATCAATATCACTAAGAATAGAATGTGATATTAAAATAAAAATTGGAGAGAGAAAAACAAATAGCATTCTGCATTTAAAAAGAAAAAAAAAGCTGGAAGAATATTTTCTTGATCACAAATTAATATTAATTTCTATCCGTGTTGAATTTGAGGACCATTTCATATAGCAAACCTTGATGAATTCCTGATCAAAAACTGCTTCAGCTTCAAAATCAGGTGCTTGGTTTCCAACTAATGGAAGTTCAGAGCTCTGTGCAGATAAGAAAAAACAGTTAAAGCATATTTAGTCGCAGAGAAATAAATGAAAGAAACTGAACCTGCACTAAATAATTTCCAGAAAGAAAACCGAGATATAAAATAAATTCGATCAGCCTAAGCATACATAAATTGTCCACCCATTTTGATTCATGTTTCTAAAGAAGCAGGTATATAATTCTTTTCAAGTTCTTGACCAGTCCCAATTCCACCAATGCGTCTCTTTGAGCACTTTTTTCAAAATCTTTGAGCTTATTATACCCTAGGAAACCAGATCTACCAATTCACATTGGAATCTTTTAGTAACTAAGACATTAAGTTCACTCACTGATGATGAGAGCAAATAACAAAACGTCCAGAAACACCAAAATTACAGGTTTCAAGAACAATGTAAGCATTCTAATTACCTGTTACACCTGCTCTCACAAAAACTAATTCTTCAGTTTCAGATGAAAAAAGGGTTACAATGCAGAACACTATTTAATACGAGTGAAAGCCGAACAAGTGTGTATATTCAAACCAAACAACCAACCTAAATTTGAGCTAGAAAACCAGAAAGTGACAAGCCAAACCCCATAGAACACACGCATTTCTACATAGAACACCAATCATCTGAACATCTTCACTAGAATTTCCGAAAAAAAAAACACTTAAACACTTAATGAACAGTTAAAGAGGAATCACGCAGACATAAACAAAACTAAAAATCAGAACTTTACTTACAGCATTGACGACTAAGCTCCTTCGAGAAGAAGATTGGTGAGTGGAAATAGGGCGAGAGGCGCGGGATTGGAAGGATTTCCTAAGACCATTGAAGCTCTTTGGAATAGTTAGGGTTTGTGAGAATGGTTTTGAAGGGGACAGAGAAGCCATTGGCTTGGGGAATTTGCTGGAAAGAGAGCTAGGGTTTGAAGTGATGATGGTGGAAGAAGCTGAGCAGGCCATGGCTACGAAAGAAGCTTACCCTCTCTCTCTCTCTCTCTCTCTCTCTCTCAACACAGTACACACAGACTCTTATCGAGGGACTACTTAATGGGGTTTTTTCTGTGAGTGTGAGGCCAGGTAAAGATAGAGAAGTGCGTGGATAAGTGTCGAGTGTTGGGCCTTTTAAAAGAGAATCACGAGCTCCACAGATTTTGGACAATCGGATATGTTTGTAAATTACTTTTCTGTCGAGGATATTATAGTCAGTTGATCACTACTTGATCAAAGTGTTAATTAGCTTTTAGGTAAGTTGATAAATCAAAAAATTTTGGTAGCGTTTGGTACAATTTTGATTTTACCATTTGACCACTTAATATTTGATTTTACCAATAGGGTTTTAACAGGCTCGATCCTCTCGAGTACAAACACCTAGACACGCCAAGCAAAAAACGAGAAGATTACTATGGAAGAGTACTCGAGTCCAAGACGGCAAGACCTCCCCTCAAGGGGGAAGAGTACCAACACTAGGCTAATTCGTGGTTGTCTCGTAAAAGAGAATTTTACTCGATGAAATACTAGACCGACCACTTTTGTGGTCATAATGTTGGCCATGGAGTATGTGGTATTACATAGAGATGATCTAAAAATTGATATTTGTTTTAATAATAGTTTTCTCATTATTAAGTTTGTGGGCTTTCAACTCAAAACCAATTGGCAATGAGTGGTGTGACCCAGGATCATTATATATTGGGTTTGCTAGGCTCTCATATCCCATGTGGGACTATTCTCAACACTCATTTCGTAGATGAAGACCATCAGAGATTAATTAAACGGGTGCGAAAGCGGGTTCGGTTTACGCATACTTTGATCGCTTAATCCAAAGGAGATTAAACCGACTTGAATCAGGCGTATTTCACGTGCGTATTAATGTTCCTCAGTGAGTGACCTCCACCACGTATAACGAGTGTAGATCTATATATCCAGGATCATAAAAGCTCTCGACGAAGTCGTCAATGGCTCCAAGCTTGAGAATCTGTGCGGTACACACTCTTGCTGCTCTCTAATGATGATTAGTCTCCTAATCACGTTTTAAGATTTTGTGCTATATAGAAAACATCCAGAATGGTGTTATATATATGTTAGGGTATCACCAAATTAACCCTAGCCTTATGGGTTATGGATACTGGGTCGGACACATCCATGAGCGCCCCTATTTGGACTCCAAGCCCAAAATCCAACACGTAGATCATTCTCGGAAAAAAAATAATAATAATCACTTCTAATCCTTCTTATCTACATAGTAAAAATCTTAGCCATTTATCTTACCATTGAATTTTCAAAAGGATTAGATGTTTTAGTATGCTACAATAAGGCAATCATTTCCGTAGACCCTATTGGTTTAGTAGCTCGATTTGTGCTAGTGAAGAAGATGATGATGATGATGATGGTGATGATGATGATGATCAACAAAAATAGGGGGAACGTCGATGGTTAAAATCGTTATTAAAGTGACTGGATCGATGAATATAATGGAATGACAAAGAAGACAAGCGAGAAAGCCATCGAGTAGTAGGTTGCCATAGGCCCAGAGAGGTCGCCGGCCCCAACTATGGTCACTGGCCCTTTGGGGCTCTCAAAATGTGTTTTGGGTCTCCGGGCTATTTTTCAGCCATAATCATGTGTTAGGCTACTGGGGACCCTCTGACTTGGCCACCAGCCCATCTCCCAGGTCGCGAACCCATTTCAAGCTCGAGATTATTCTAAAGTCTAGACCCTGAATCTTCATAAGAGCTGGTTTTAGAGATTTTAGCAAAAAACTATGTGCAAGTTGGCGACTTCAACAAATAAAAAAGTTTCCTAACCAATTTAGGTTTAAGTTTTCTATTTTGGTTGATTTTTAATTTCGTAGGTTTTAGCAGTCTGTAAATAATGCGAGGTTAAGCTATTATTTTGTATCAACCCTAAAAAAGAGTTTGGAGGCGTTGAGTTCATTTTCGTACAAAGTGGAGATCGTTATGCCCATAGATATAGGAAACTAAGCCAAATTACATAGATCATTCGTGCTTATGCTTTTGTTTATTAGTTGGGGCAAGTGCTATGGACACTTAAAACAAGCAACAAAAAAAGTATTTTTTGAGGTTTGGGCAAGTATCATGGGTGTATAGTGGAAAAATCCGAGTAAAGATTATTGTGGAATATTTGATGTAAGGTCACCTCGAATCGAACTGATGGATCCAGCGATTCTTGAAGGACCGTCACTTCTTTCAGGGAAGGGTCTTACAAGATGAAAGGTAAAAGTCGACGAAGAAGAGGAACGAAATCTCCTATTGGGAGAGAGAGAAAGATAGTCTAGGCTTCCTTGTCTGCCTTCCTGAGGCCCTCCCCTTTGCGGGTATTTATAGCCTTACCCTCTTGGGGTATCCTGGGGGTCTTTCCCTTTTCGCCCCCCTTTTGTCTCTTCCTCTTCTAGGAAAGAGACGAGATTTGAGGATGTCCTTGACACGTGGCCAGTGGACCACTTCGTCAGGTGTCAGGGTGGTTTTTCCTGGCAGGGATCCTCATGATTGGTACGAGAGGTACCCTAACGGTATCGCTCGGACTCTCTCCTGGTGTCTCTTTCTCTCGTGAGGGCTGTCCTGGCGGGGAGGGGCGCCCTGGGGGATGGCGCCTTGCTGTAGTGGCACCCTTCCTCCGGGTGATGGCGCTCTAGCGCCCTCCCCAGGTATCCTTTCTTTTCTTGCCCCTCCAATCCTTTCCATCTCCCGACCTCCTCTAAAATGAAGTGAGACCCTTGTGTGATTTTTCACCTCAATAGGCGAAACGTCTGTGGTGGTATCGTTCTCGTGGCGCCTACATGGCGCCCTCGTGGCGCCTTCGTGGCACCGCCCAGAAGACTGCTAATACAATGGGCGCCACAAATAACTAAACCCCTCCTTTCGGTCCTAGATTTGGGACTTAGGCAATGGGTTTGAGATAGGAGGTAGAGAGTGTGTTGTGTAGCACAATGCCAGAGATTGTGCCATACGGCACACTTTCTGCCTCCTCCTATATTTTTCTATATTGAAATAGTGTTAGTTTCGTAATTAGTTGAAAAACAGATCCTTATTTCCTAAATAAAAAAAGAAAGCTCTAGAATAAGGCGTAAGGCATCATATGGCACAATCTGTGCCGTCTCTACATATTTATTCAGGACACTTCCCTTCTCTCAACCCCTTAAACCCCTACCTCAAACATCCTAAATAAGGGTTTACCATGATAGATTGTGGAAAGTGCACATTTGAATCCGCTTTGTGCACCTCATACCTCATAAGCCATGGAGTCCCCTAATAGTCTGTTTGGACAAGGAATTTTAGGGAGGGATTTTGTGGGGACTAGAGATTTTGAGGAAAAATATAACATAATCTTTCCACCAAATCCCTGGTCCTACAAAATTCCTCCCCCAAATCCCTTGTCCAAACAGAATGTAACATTATTGGTGTTTTTTCGCTTTTGATTTCCAAAGATTCCTTTAATTTAAGCTAATCCACTCAATTAGATTAATGGCAACTGGCAAGTATACATGACCACTTAATCCTTTTAGACGATGATGAAGCATAACCTGAAAACATAATGAAATCAATTATTCATTGCAGACAAAAAAAAAGGGTGGGAAGGTTTGGACTTTCTTTAACCTTTACCTTGGCATGCTGTGGGTGTTTTGATCTGGGAACTAGTTTCCTTCCGTTTTCTATTTGTTGGACAATATGAAAAAAGCAGATAAATCCATGGAATTTTTTTTTTTTTGAAAGTCAATTCATATCCAACAACTTCTGAGTATTTGAGAAATTAGGTTTTTAATTAGTAAAGACGCATAGCATGAGGAAGTTAGACGAATTTGGGCTCTCCTGTATCAATATTGTATGCGAGTCCAACCGACGTTGAATAAATTCTGCGTTGCATTTTCCTACCCATACTGTTGCAATGTCTTTTTAGTAGTCAATCTTGGAGTCGATATTTTGATTAGCTGAAATTGCTACCTAAGGCAATTAATATTTTCTTGACAGTATACAGTTCATTTATGATTTCCATAGTCTGTAGAGGCGGAGTCAGGAAATCAAAATTGATACGTTTGCCCTGGCTATAATATAATTCAACTGGGAAAGAATATATATGAAAATCTGTGTTTTTTTTTAAAACTTTACCACTGGCTAAAGCCAAGAAGAGCCGACTACTAGCTCCGCCCTTGATAGTCTGAGTGTCCGACTTTGATGCAGAATTCTACACTAAGGCCCTGTTTGGTACACCGTGAATATTTGCAAATACGAAAATTTATGGTTTATCATGTGTTTTGTAGATAATTGATGAGGGCATCTAATAACAAATATTTAGTGGGATTTACAATATACTTACAAAATAAACAATCTAAATTTTTTTATTTATTATTTTTAATTTATAGAATTTTAATTAGCACCTACAAGAACTGTGAATTTTTGCATTTGCGAATATTCACGGTGTACCAAGCATGGCCTAACTGTTTGATACAAACCTTGCTACCGATTAGATGAATGTTTGTTTTATAAAGAAAAATGTGTATTTCATTTTGACGAAGTCTCGTTTTAACTACTATTTTATTTGGGAGTGCTTTTTGGGATGATTTTTTTTATAAATCTAACATTACTTATTATCAATAGGTGGATTCAGTGACCCACGGGTAGAAAATGATCTTCATTGTCTATTTATGTCCCGTGAAATCCCAACATACTAAGGGATGTCAAGGTATGTTTAGTTGGCGGGAATAGAATGTATTATTAAAAACGTGACTCCAAATAGGTATTTGGTTTAAGTTTTGAATTCAATTTTTTTTTGTCAGAGTAAGAGTCCCTCGAAATGAAATAAAGGAAAGAATTGCGAATCTGAGATTCCCCGTTCACCCATTTTTATAGACTATTTTGCTCTTCTAATGTGACCCACATACTACTTGGATCCTCATTCATGTGTAACCCAAACACTAAAATGTATGATATAATTCTTATGGCTACGTATATTTCCACACAACTAATTACTATATTCACACACTTTTTGGTTGAATTGTTCGCCGGTATCCCAGAACTGACAGTATAAATTTCATAAAATGATCTGTTGTTAACATGTAACAGTCAAACCAAATATTATCGGTCATACATAATCGACAAACCATTTTGTATTATTGATTATAAGGAACCAACATTTAAGATTATGTGGATTATTTACTAAAAAGTTGTGTAGAAATATGAGTGACCAATTCCTTTTTTTTACAATTCCTATTCTTATTATTGGTTGTACTTTGTACCAAATCATGCGGAATCGCATTCCATTGAAAGGAACCAAGCATTGGGCCAAATGTTAGAACATACGATCAAGCTGATTATTCAGTTGCATCAGATTCAGCAAAAGATAGCTAGGTCACTCAAACGGGTCTAAAGCAATTTCATATTTTCATCCACTGTACTCAACTGCACTATCTTTCACTAGCTAGTACTCTTCAATTAGGGCAGCAGCACTGCGTTATCAAATCATCACCCCTCAAGTAGACATCAAATGGTTAATTCGCAATCATCTGATCGAAATCTGGCGGTTAAAATGACATGGTCATCGATGACTCCCGCTCGACCAACACGTCTGAAATAAACAATTTTTGACACGGCCCGGGTGGGCTGAACGATGCCTGATAAGTTGAATCAATCACACGCAGAGGGCCTCGCTGTACTACAGTGTACGTCATCAGCTCATCCCACGACAGGAAGCAACTTCCCGCAAACAAACAAAAAACTGTGTGAGAAGTTTGATGCAGATGGATCTAGAACTTTTAAGTGATAAATCATAAACCTTTATGGAGACAACTGAATTATTAAACCCCTCTTTGTTTCGAAAATATTTAAGGGACCCCACTTCTAGCCTTTTAGGTGAGGTTGTTTTTCAAAGGTATTAGTTACTCGATGTTACCGGGAGTTGAGTCCAAGTTTATACAGTGAACAATAGTAGACATTATCGACTGAACTAATTCGTACATTGTCACAAATGGAGATGTGACCAAAATGGGATTAGTCCTTGGAAAAAGGGGTATTCGAGTTTAAATGGGTTTAGAGTACCTCCACTTAACATTCTACTCTTTCAGAGTTGGAAACTTGAATCCATGACAAAGTGGTATCAGAGCATATTCGATCCATTTCTAATTTCACTCCAAATGCCACGCACAGGGGTGTGTCCGCGAAGATAGTGGGTCCCCCGAAAGGAGAGGTGGGGACATGTATGTAGGGTAAGCCCGACTTCACCGAGGGCTGTAGGATTCAGGTAGGCTAGTCTTTTATGTTGGAAGCTCGAAACCATGACAACATGCAATGAGCAAGTCTTCCATTTACATAGACAACTCGTTTAAATGTAAATTCTGGCACTTCATATACTTAGGATCTACATCACATGATGATGACAAGCAAACTGTCAACTAGAAAGATAATAGAAAAAACATTAAAACCACACCGCAAACAAGATTACGTAGTTCACCACACAAGGGCTATGCTACATGAGAATAATAATCACTTTATTATGATCAAAGGGATTACAAAATAAACCACATACTCAATCACTTTCAGTCTTATTAGGCCTCTCACAGGCTTCTCTCTTATTTGCCTCTCTTTCCCTAATTGGTCCCTTGTAACCCCTATGGATTATGAAGTTAAGATATGTTGTGATGCCCTCGCTAGAGGAAACACTAGAATTGCAAGAGCTCAAGTGATCATCAGAGGTGCCAAATCCTAAGGTGATTCTTACGATATCTCAAGGTGGGAGTGAGCACCAACTACTTGCGGAATTTTCATCAATCCTTATTGGTTTTGAAGCTGCAATCAGTAGGGTTTCATAAGGGTTTGGGTTGTCTAACATGAAACAAAAAACCTACTTTCTGATTGCACAATTAGTCGACTGGTTCCAAGGAAAATGCTACAAGCACCTTGGATTTGCACTTTTGCTAATACTTTTGATTATTTTATTCAAATTAGACCAAAATTAGACCCCACGTTAGACCAAATTAGACTCAAATTAGACCTAAATTAGACCCCGGGTATAATTTTGTGTGCAAATCCGGGGTGCTTGTAGCATTACCCCTGGTTCCAATGCACACAAACAACTTAAATTTGTCAAGATAGTAGACGTTGATCGTAAATTCAACTCTCAACGACTTTATCATTTAAGCTCAAGAAGATACAAATCGGGTCAACAAACCTAACATTTGTCCATTCGAGCTAATGATAATTGATATCCCCACAAAGAGGGCGCATGTAACTGGCTGACTAATGGCATCACATGTCCTATCATAGTTTTTTAAGTAGAAAATTCGTTTATTAGTAGAAGTTCCATTAAGATACAGAATTCTGCACTAAAAAGTTTCAAAAAAATTATCTATTAAAAGTTTGACATAAGACACAAGTAACATTGACCTCAAAATATCATGTGTAACAATCTTATATTAATCTTTTAGACCAACCCACTTCATAGACTTAACATATTCCCTTGAATGATAATTCTTAGTCGTTGGATTCAACATCACAAAACATGTGAAATCCAACGGTTAAAAAGTACTACGTATCAAACTTTTGATAAAGAAATATTACATACTAGTTTTTTGGTCCTCTTGTTAGGGTTTGGTGAGGAGCGGGGAAATGCGCGCCAAATAATCGCGAGTTAGGTAACACGATAAAAGGCGGGCAACGCCGATTCGAACTCAATATTTTATTTTTTTCGCAAAAAAATCACACCAAAATGATCCAACTCTCTCACACGCGTGTATCTCTCTATACTTCTGATTTTTTAATAAAACCTAAAAATATAAAAAAAATTAATTAAAAAAAATAATTTGTTTTGTTTTTTTTTTCTTTTTCTTTTTTCTTCCCTCCATATCTATCCGAACTAAATTCGTTCGTTCCCTCGTTTTCTGCCTTTTAACCTTTGTTCCTCTCCGCTCCCCCCAAAACTCAGATCCCATTCATTCTCTCTCATCATCCTTCTCTCTCTACTCTCTGCCCTAATTCCTTCAATTTCTCTCTCATCTTCGATCTTAGCCTGGAACTCTCTCGATCTAATCGATCCGATCGCGTTGAAAACTACAGGGAACAAAAGGGTTTGATCGGCTGATACTTCGAAGAATCGCTAAAAATTTCGGATTTTGATGTCTGGAAGCCGAGCTACAAATCGCTCGGCACAGCCGTCTGAACAGATCATGCAATCTTTAAAGCGTCACTTACCGTTTTCATCGATGAAACCGCCGTTTGTTCCTCCGGAAGATTATCATCGGTTCTCTGGAGGGAACCGTAGAGTTGCTGATGAGGAAGTTGAGGCCATTGTTGTTAAATCTCCTGTGAGTTTTGTTTCATCGTCTCTGTTTTAGGTTCCAATCGGTGTTTGGTTTATTTTTCTTGAGAATTCTGCTGAGATCGGTTTTTCCGAAGTTTATTTTCCTGATTCTGTTTTTTAGGTACCTCTTTAAACTTTCAGAGCTTGATTCTTTGTTTCTGGTTTAATTGGACTTGTATGGATTTGCTGATTTAGTAATTTCAGTTCTTATCTTCACAAGAAACGATAGATAGGTGTTGCATTAGAGTAATCACTTAGTTTCTCAGTTAATTTCTGGTTGTAGTTATGTTCTTCCAGTCAGCTGCGGAGAGCAGCCTTGAATTTTTGGTTGTACATCTGCTTTTGTCAATCCATGTATCTTTTGATAATTTTTGTGCAAGGATCTAATAGTAATTGGGATGATAGAGTGGTAAGAACGTCTTCTCAAAATGCACACGGATTAGAGATTTTTCCCTCGTGCTTTCATTGAATTTATACTAGTCCATGTGGAAGGATCTCATCTCGAGTTGCCGAGCAAGAGGAGGGAAGAGATGTGCGTTTAATTGTTAATAACTAATTATGTATTTTTCATTCTTACGAGGTTTCCAGTTTTTGTTTGTCAGACTAATATTTTATCATAGTTAATGTAGTCCTTTGCTCCTTGCTGATAGAAACCAAGCATTGTGAGATCATTTTGGGTACCTGGTTGAGCTGCTCTTTGAAGTTCAAAGTTGTTTAAAAGCATAGCAATCACAGGTCCATTTGATGAAACTTGGTTGTTATTTTGATTGATTGGTTTTGGTAACCAAGTCAAAACAGCTGCAATAGTAAATGAAATTGTCTATCTGCAGTTGGAAGTTTGGTGCATTTTCTGCCTTGTACGAGTACGACACCTGATCTACCTCATTTGGTTGATTTCTTCATGAATGTCATGAAGATGAGTAATACGCAAGAATGAGGACCTATTTACCTGAGTTTTACCTTGGTTGGAGGAGGATTAGAGTGATTCTTTGTTGTTGGGCTTCTTTACTGGAAGAACGCTTTGCACCTTGTTACTGAAACAGTTGAATTTGTGTTCTAATTATGTCATTGACTAATGTAAAGAGACATGTAGTACCAGGTGAACTTCAATCAAGAAGTATGCAATGTTACTATTAAGCATTTATGGGTCTAGAAGACGTAATTGGGGGCATTTAGGAGGTCTTTTGTTCTATTTAAAAGTAATCATCAGATTGGCTTTGCATCCTTCAGGAGCTTTGCCATTCCAATGTGGGTTCCAAAAGATGTTGAGAAGCAATAAGTCAATAAGTATAGTGGCAAAAAACCTCCATACTTGTGATAGCATGTTATAATTAGATCTAGTATGGTATGATGCCATTAGTTCTATATGATTTATGCATGTAATTGAAGGCCTTTTAATGGTAATAACATATTGGTGGAGCATGAAGCCAAAACGGCGCCTTATTACTTTTAAATATCTCTATTCTCCCCCTCCTTGTTCCTCACCTGCTTCTAGTTTTGCACACCTAAAACTAAAACATGCTTCTGCTGCATAATGTTTGGGAGGACGTACTAAGTTTTGATTTTAAGTTCATGGAGAATACCAGAGACTTGGGAGTTGTGGAGATCGAGGGTTTAGCTAGAAATGGTGTGATATAATCTATCCCTTGTTTGTAAATGGAAACTCATTTAAAGCTACCTTATGGGGTAAAGGCTCAGAAGAGAGATGGTGGAGATTAGCTATTTCACAGATATGATCCAAGAATCTTGGAAACATGATGTATATTTTTACTAAGTTTTTTGTGACATTATGGAATTTTTTGTGCAGAGCTGTTCACAAGAATTGTAGTTTGAAATATTCTACAGTCTAAACATAAGAATCTTTATGGTTTTCTTTGTTTTCATTGCTAATTATTAAAGAATGTTATTTGTAAGCATAGTGGCCACATTTTGAGTGCGTAAGGGCTTTTGGGTAGCATATTCATATAGTAATATATGAAACTTTTCATCCGCTGATATACTATAATAGATGCTAGAAAGTATTGGGCGTAGTTCTTAAGAGTCTTAGCATTACCCTTATTTAAAGATGACGAACCATCCTACCGATTCTCTTAACTAGAAGCTATTGATTCTTTTTTGAAGTTAATGGATGGTAAATACTCATTTTGGTGTTAAGAATATCAAATGCATTTTATTAGTTCTACTGATGTCCTCAAGTACTATTATCTGTAATTGCCATATATCCCAATTGCAAGATGATTGGTGTCAACCTGCAATTTTGTAGGGAATACATCTTTAGATCTCCTTTGTTTGTTATATGTGCACCTAATTTGTTACTTGTACTCAGCAAGAGGTGCTTGAACCAATTTTCACCAATTAACTACTAAGTATTTTTTATATATTTCTTACATGTTTTGCACTCTTTTGTGTGTGCATTCTTTCAACTAAACGGATGTTTGGAGTATATCATTATACTGATAAAAGAAAGGATGTCTGGATTCTCTAGAACAAAGAATTGATTGTTGTTGTGGATCTTGTGTAGGATTTAAATAAAGGTACATATAGTGTGGTAATTGTGGTTATATCCAATATGGTGAAAGACAATGGTGGCTTTAGGATGAAACCAGCTTCGAAGAAATCACAATAATGTTGAATGTGACCTCTTTCCACTTTGAGGCCTGGATATGGATGAAGTATATGTCTATAATGTGATAAACTTCTGGCATGTAAAATGTATAAAGTGTTAGGTGAATGACAATATAAGTATGCTGAGGTTTTGGTAAGTTCTTCATCATCTTAAGAGCAAGAAATTTAATATAATCCATATGGAAAGGATATAAGCCTCCAGGAGTGGAAATGGATCAGATGTTTTGAAGTTTAGTCATGTTAGAGTAATAAGTATAATCCAACCTTGTATCAAACTCAACATGTATTGAATTTGGTGTTCCAACCAACCCAAACCTGGAAAATATCAAAAGGGTTTAGTGGCTTGGGTTTTTTTTGGCTTAAGGTTTTCAACCCTGGAACCTGTAGAGGATGTTGCTTATTAGTAGATGATTAGGTTCACAAATTGAAATGTCAAATTTGAATTTGTGTTTTTATTTTCCGGTGAAGCTTATAGTTAACTCATTTTGATGGTCATAGTTTAGATGATTTAGAGCTAGATTCAAACAATTTGTATGTTTTTGATTATTAGTTAGAAGATTTGAATTTGAGTTGATAAGTGGCTTGAATAGTTTGTGCAAATAAAGTTGATGGAACAAATCCTTGTGTTATGTTGGTTCTCTTGCACCTACATTGCAGCGCTCTCATTTGACCACCCTTTCTGCTTTCAGGCTCCATTAAATTAGAGAAATATAGGGATAACAAAATATCACTACATGTAAGCGATAGTAACATGCGTTGCGTATGATTACTTCAATGTTTAATTATTGCTATTTTTTGCTATTAAACTCTCACATACTTGAACAAATGAGTAGCCACGTGCTGTTAGCACTTAGCATTTGTTTCACACTTCATATGGTTGTTAATAATAGTCTGATGGCTTAGATGCGAGAGAATCAATGGTGTCCAGTCCTCAGTTTATTATTTTTACATGCATGTCATGTATTTTGTGCTTTTGAAACTCCTGTATGGATTTGTCTGTGGTGGCTGGGTGCATGTGTTGTAGTTAGGTTGTGCATAGAGGCAAGCATGTAGGTAAGTCCAATTAACTGTACAGAGGACCAATCAAGTGCACATGGTTTTGATCAATAAAATCTTCATTGCCAATCCAAAAAAGGAAAGAAAACCACAATTCTTTGACTATAGTGCGATTGGAATAACAGAAGCCCGGTACCAAACTTTTTAAAAAAATTGCTGTATATACATTAAAGAGTAGTTCAAATGGAAATTTTGGACTTTAATTTAGAAAAGACTAAAGAGGTATTTCCAAGAATCTGATGCTGTAACTTGCTAGGGAAAAGCTGATGAGGCATTTCCATGATTGATACATTTTGTTAGAAATATCTGGTAAGTTACTTGCTACACTTGGCTACTTTGCTAAATCATTTCTTTTGAAGATATATGAAGATATACTCATATCTAATACTGTAATACTTAACAAAATCTTCTCATGTAATTGCAAAGTAAGTCACCTATTTCTTCCTTTTAGTTGGATAATTCGTTCCTTTTTGGTAATGCTGCATAGCTATAGCTTAAGCTAATAATTCTTTAACAAGCAATTATTCACCAGAACTTTTTTGTCCCTACCTTTCAAATGTGTGATGCAAATGTGCCACATGCTTTCTAACAGCAATTGTGCAAACCGGATGGTATTTTCAGCAGATGAAGCGGAAGACTGAAACCGAAGAGTATGAAGCTGAATCTAGTGACTGGACTACCAGTCCTGGATACACCGAAGTCGTTAACAGCCCTCTTCGAACACCTGTATCAGGAAAAGGTGGCAGGATATACAACAGATCAAAGGTCTCAAAGTACAATAGATCTGTGCCTCAGACCCCCATGTCAAATGCTGGTGAGCATTATTTCTGATGTATGTAATGTTGGGTGTTCATATTAATTACTAGATACTTTGGATCTCCAATGGAAGTATAGATTCAATAGCTATTGTGTCAGTTGGTGCAGTCATTCTTTGCTCAAATTCTCCTGGGCCAAGAATGACTGGTTATGCTTTCATAACCTTATATCTCACACTATCATCACCACAGGTGAAAAATGAAATGAGAAAGGTCAAAGGAAAGGAACATATATTGAAATACTTATATGTGGAATTTGTAGGTTCTCCTTCGGGCAATCCACTCACTCCAGTTGGTACTTGCCGTTATGACAGCTCTCTAGGTAAGTTGGGTAGTATTTGAGGTGTTTGTTCATACAGCGTCGAAGTTCACACAAGAAGGTGCACTGAGAATGAAGTAAATGTGTTCTGATCTTTTTCAGGGCTCTTGACAAAAAAGTTCATCAATTTGATCAAACATGCAGAAGATGGCATTCTTGATCTAAACAATGCTGCTGACACGTTGGAGGTGATAATTTTTGTATCTAATCAAATAATGTTGTTATGTCATAACGTTCTAATGATTAAAGAGTTTTGTTGATACAGGTGCAGAAAAGGCGGATATATGACATTACGAATGTCCTGGAAGGAATTGGACTCATAGAGAAGAAGCTTAAGAACAGAATACGTTGGAAGTAATCTAGAATATATTTCTATGTATTTAAGATTATATTCTTCCGAGTTTCTTAGGGACAGTTTTAGAAGATGTTTAAGCATTTAAAACACATAAAATTTATTTGATGATTGATTGTTTGATTAGGGGTCTTGATGTTGCAAGGTCGGGGGAGGTTGACGATGATGTTACTCTATTGCAGGTACGTAGAAGCAGCTACTAGTTTCCTGCTCCTTGTGCTTTTTCAGCTTTTATTCTCTTTTATTCTTTCGATCTGCCATTGTGCACGGTGTTTTGGATTATTTCAGATGCTCATTTGCCAGTATATTAAGTCAACTGTGTATACATAACTTCTAAAAATGTTCTTTTGGTGTTCCAGAAATACCTGTTCTCATCTGGGGTTTACTCTTATTGTTCAGGCAGAAGTTGAAAACCTTTCTATGGAGGAGCGAAGATTAGATGATCGAATAAGGTTCTAAAGTAAATTGCACTGCTATCTATGTTTTCTTTGCAACTTTGGATTAAGCTGATGCATCTGGTTTGTCACAGAGAAATGCAAGAAAGATTGAGGGACCTTAGTGAAGATGAAAACAATCAAAAGTAGAAAATCTTTCCCTCTTACCTGTGTTTAGACTCAATTATTTAACCCAGTATCTAACTATTTTATTGGCAATGCCCCATGCATCTCTTCCAACTGTTTTAGGTGGCTTTTTGTGACTGAAGAGGACATCAAGAGTCTACCCTGCTTTCAGGTAGGGTTCTTTTTTACCATGTAATACATAGTATTCATTCTTATGGGAATGGAAATGAAAAACAAGACACCATTGTCATATATTCCATACATCACACTAGATAGATATCATATTCATAGAATACGATTCACTTTCAAGATTTGTAATGCACTTTCAACTGGGTGGAACTGTGATTGGTTGATTCATGATCGGAGGTTTATTGAACATTTACTTCTTTACTGTTTTTAGCTAATGTTTCCTCAGAAGTTTTATACACTGAATCTCTTTCTTCAAACAGAATGAGACCCTGATAGCAATTAAAGCTCCCCATGGCACCACTCTGGAGGTCCCAGATCCTGATGAGGTACGTACACTGCAGGGAAGAGAAAGAAGTCTTATCTTATATTTTATATTTCATGTCTCTGATGCCCAAAATAAAATTTTCCCTGTTACAATCAGGCTGTTGACTACCCACAGAGGAGATATAGAATCGTCCTTAGAAGCACCATGGGTCCCATTGATGTTTACCTTGTCAGGTACTTGCTTTCAGGTCTAATACTAGAATATTTGCTCATTTACATTTATGGCCTATCCTGCCTGCCCAGCAAAATTGTGTTGATATTATAATGGAGTCAGTTATGGTATAGGATCTTTTTACTGATAGTTATGGTGTAGGATTTGAGAAAATCTTTTTCCTGATTGTTCTTAGTCAATTTGAGGAGAAATTTGAAGAATTGAATGGTGTTGAACCACCTCCGAGCCTCCCACCAGCATCAAGTTCAGGGAGCCACGTGGAACCAGCAATGGTAACAGAGGAGAACAGAGGGACGGAGATAGAACTGCAAGGACAAGATGAAAATAGAATGTACTCTGATCCTAATACTTCACAGGACTTTGTGGGTGGGATCATGAAAATTGTTCCATCAGACGTCGACGTAAGTGCTATTTTCCCTCCTCTTTTCTTGCGATGATTAATCATGGGCTTAACAGATTTATAGGGCGTTTGGCAACCAGAAGCAGAAGTGCTTCTGCTTCTAAAAAAAGCAAAAGTGCTTTTGAGAAGTAAAAAATAAGGAGAAGTTAGTATGGTAAACTATTGACTTATAAGTCTAAAAAAATGATGAGTTATTAGTTGTTACACGGTACTCAAGGAGAAGCAACTTCTAAGAAATAGAAAAGCAAAAAAAATTTGCTCCAAAAAGAAGTAACTTTTTTGCTTCTAGAAGTCACTTTGAAAAAATGTTTACCATACAAACTTTTTTGCTTTTTGACTTATATAAGTCAAAAAGCAACTTCTTAAGTGGTTGCCAAACGGCCTCTTAGCTGCGTAGGAAAATAAGGAGTTCATGATTTCATATAGAACCTGTCTGTTTTTGGTGAATACCGGAATTGAAGAAGAATCTGAAACCTGCTACCTGTATCTTTAGTAGCTTGCATGAATCAAATTAGTTTTTTGAATGGCCTTGTGTCTTGCTATCGGGAACAGATACATACTTAGTACATATGTTCATAATGCATCTTCTTTTGTTTTGCAGAGTGATGCCGATTACTGGCTTCTTTCAGATGCTGGAGTAAGCATCACAGACATGTGGAAGACAGAGCGTATCCTTTTCTTCAGCAATTATGTGCTATTTTCGGTTTCTCTTTTTTGTACATCCGCTGTTCTTTTCTTTCTTTCTTCCTCCATGTATGAATAAAACAGTCCTTGACTCCACCATAGCTGGGGTTGAATGGGGGGTGGATACACTTCATGCAGGGGAGTTTGTGATGACTGCTGTCAGCACACCTCAACCACAAACTCCACCATCCGGCATTATAGGATCACCTCCTGCAGCTAACTCTACTCAGAGGTGAACAGAATCATCAGGAGAATCTCAGGTCTATACTTTATCAGAACCTATCATGTACTTCCATCTGTTTAACATGTCATTGACTCATCCCTAGCATTGGGCTGAATATGACATGTCACTAATTCGACCCTAGAGTAGGGGTTGATCGGCCACCATGGACTAGATGGTTCCAAAGGAAGTTGCTGACGTAGCTAGGTGATGAAAGATGGATGTAGTTACTTCGGTGTACAGTTAAGTAATGTATTTGATCCTGGATTGAGGAATTAATAATGTTGAAATCTTTCATATGAAGTTTGTCTTTGTATATTATGGCTCTACGCCTCTACATTACTGATCTTAAATTTTACCTTTTTTTAGGTTGGTTAAGAATGAAAGCGCATGTTAGTTTCCGCATCATTTATATTATTGTCATATGTTGTGTTCTATTTAACAAACTGATCCAGTCTGAGAATATTACACCATTAACAGTGGCAAGTGTCATAATATGCTGCTGATGTACATTGGAGAGAGTTCATGCACGAGATCCCCTAAGCCAAAAGTTGAACTCTGAATTTATCCTACCAACAGTATGATAAGCAAATGATTTAATGGTTAGTTATCTTCCTCTGTATAGCAGCAGTTGTATGGATTTAAAGGCATTTAGATTGTAGTCACTCCATCATGGGAATACGACAGTTCTTGTTCCTGTCTAAGTTTTTAGATCAAGTGTCGCTAAAAAATGTAGTGTTAGAATTTACTACTATCTTCCTAATCTTATTTTAAGCCTGAATGCTCATTGATTAAGCAGCAGAAGACTGTAGACATCATCTTCATAAAAAAACACTGTAAAAGTAAGAATATAAGGCACAACAATGTTGTTATAGCTTCAACCTTAATTTGTTTCTATCACTGCAGGACTTTCTCCCCAAGGAGTCAGTTTCAGAAGTTGGAAGGACCATGCTGTGAAATATGAAAATGCTCATCAAACTCGGTTTGAATTTTGTTAGAAATTCAATGATCAGGCAAATTCTCTCATCCTTTTTGCAGTTTTCAATGGTAACTGGTGTCTTTCCCACTTCAATCAGACTAGGAAGTTCCTACAATCTACCCTTAAAAATCAAGAAAGTTGAAGTTGAAGAGGGAACCTTAATAGCTCTCCATGATAATTTCTATTAAGAAACACTTAAAATGTATACAAAAAGCAGTATGGCTCAAGGGGTGTACCCCATACAAATCACTTCTCTTTTTGAGCTTTCTTTCCTATCCATCCGGCAACAATGGGAGTTAGAGCTACTGTTGGAGGAAACCTGATTGGAGATGCAGCTTTGTGTGCAGCATATGCCAGAGCGAAAGTCCCCACCTTTTCTCCGGTTTCATTTGCTGAGATTCCAACCTAAAATATTTGTGAAGTCATTAATTAGAAGGGATCATAAGGCATCGAAGAACTTATAACCAAGGCAAAATTTGAAGGTTCAATTCATTCGAGCAGATCTAAAGATGCTTTACCTTCTGCAGCAATGCTGGAACATCAACTCCGGCGCTGATTAGCACATAGCAGAGAGAGAAGGAGATTAACGAGAGAGTGATGGAGGTTGCCAAATATGCTCCTCCATATTTTGCCAGCAGTTCCTTGGCTTGATTCCCTTTGGATTTCTCTCCATTCTCTTCCTTTTCTCCCTCTTTTGAGCTGAATATCTGATAGGAATTTAAGTATAAATTATCCAGGTTTGAACAAGACATGGAAGATTAAAAAAAAAAAAAACTCTCCAACTTTCAAGCAAGGTCAGCCCCCTCTCCTTGTAAACGACAACAAGGGTGATTATGTTATACACATGATTGTAGTAATCAAGGTTTAAAATCTTGTTTGTGACTGAAAAAAAAAAAATTGTTTCAGTGAAAAACCTAGACAATTTGATGAAAGTATTTCGAAACAATTCATGATTGGTACAAACATATACAAAAACAAACAAATGCAGTTTTGTTCCGGGTAAGACCTACACAGAAGTCCAGTTAAAGGTCAGAAAAAATGCCCAATATCATTTTTTTTAGGGGAATGCCCAATATCAATAGAAATGAAAAAGAGACTGAAAAAAGAGAGTAGGGCCTTAAGAAAACAAAGTTTTAGTGGATGGGTGCAACTTTTAACAGTTTTCTTAATCCATATTTTCAAGTGTTAGGGGAAGAAGCAAGTTGCAGCCTGCAGGTAAGTTGTTACTCTTAACAATCAATGTTTAATTTTTATTGCATTGTAAAGCTGAAGAAATGCTGGGTTTTTCAGTAACCATTTGCCCCACTGAATGAAGCTGAATAAGTTCCCACTCAGCACTGATAAACAAAGAAAAAAAAAAAAGTTTCTTGGACAAATCTCAACTTTTAGAGAGAAGAAATTTTCAATGATCTTTACAACAATTGTCTAAATTTAGTGAATTTTATTTTTCTCTCAAAAGCCAGTTCAAAAAATCAATCGAATTTTCTTTAGTAGATTCAACAATTTCTCTCATATTTATGAACTCTGTGGGTAGCTTCCACCAGAGAAGAGTACCAATTTTACTGTAAATCTCCATTACAGAGACCCAAAAGGAAAAAAAGAAGAAGAAAAGAATGGGTAGATTATAATTTACCTTCCAGAGACCAGCTTCAAGGCCGAATTTCTCAGTGATTTCTTCTACTGAAGAAGGGTTATTTTTTGTTTCATTTGTTGTTGTTTTTTCTTTGAGAGCTCTGACTCTAAAGTGCTTCAAATTGGGTTTCTTTGAGGATTTGAAGTGGGAATTGAAGAGAGAGGATTCTCTGTTCTTCTTCAACAAAGAAGAAGAAGGACAAGAAGGGAAGATGAGCAGAGCTGACGCCATTGTTAGTAAAGATAGATTTTTCCGAATTAGATGGGGGAGGAAGGAAGATTAGAAGTAACGAAAAAAAGTAAAATGCCATCTTTACCCCTAAATTCTACTGAAAAATTAAAGGTTATTACGATATTACCATAATCTGTCTGGGACCATGTTGAACTCTAAAAGTCCTTGTACGAGGGTTATTTTGGTCAGTGTAAAAGTGTGTAAGTCTCTTGAGAGAGATTTGCAAGGGTGAGAATTTGAGGCATGGAGAAGGGACAAGTAGCAACATAGGCACTACTCAATCAAAGTACACTGGAAGTTTCTTAAAAAGAGCCCGGGATCTCTCACTTTTTATTTGAGCGCCCAGCCATATGATCTTCACATCCGTTTCCACATTGAATAAAGAGATGGGGACAGCTCCATATGCGCCCAGAGGTGCATGCCATGGGGACAATTTCATTTCATCATATACTTTATATTTCGAGTTCTTGTAATAACATGCACCTAGGGCACAAATGGAGCCTATCCCTATCAAAGTTTTGTTAACTTGGCATTCCGCCATTCCGGTGCTTTGGGAGTTAGCTGGTTGTGCATGGCGTTTAAAGTGGCTTTTAAAACATTGAAATTTTATTTGCACCGCACTTCTTAAAACATATTATTTTATTTTTTCTTTATATTATATAGGGAAGCAACTCTAAAAATAGTTATGAGACTGAAATTCTCTTTCTTATTTAACCCTTAATAAATAAAAAAGAAGCATTCAAAAGACTTACAACTAGAATTTTTATTGGTATTTAATATGCATAAAATAGTTATTAAAGATAAACTGATTTTCTTAACCACTCAATTTGCTAATTCACGCACACTTTACACGTGAAAGAGGGCAGCTTAAATAGAAAGCATATGAGATAAGTAGGCCACTGCGGACTTAAAGAGCCATGTAAATTTCACTAATCAACTATATGTGTGAGAGATGCACAATCGTTGGGCATTGATCCAAACACTCATGTGATAGAGATTAGATTATAGTTTTTTAGTTAAAGTATTTATTGGTCCACGTAGAGATGAATCAAGAACTGATATTTTAAGAAGATGATCTTGATGTTAAGAAATAGAGGGCGTATCTCTATTTTTGGAAAGATTGATATAATTTCTAAGGTAATAATGCTCCACTTAGATGCAAAGGGGATACTTCTTGCTCTCAGCACCCCTAGACCACTTAATCCACGTCAGATTATTGTAATGGTGGACCCAAGGTAACCCTTTTAATTCAAAAATTATTATTAGATGCATGCAAATAGAAATGCTGGTTTCTTTTTCCACACTCTATACAAAGTATCCAAAGAATATTAAAAACCAAGAACGGGCCCATAATTAGGCTGCTGGTCAACAATTGTTGACTTTTTATTGGAGTCCACTTAATTAGAAATTTTTTGTAACACCCCTCCAGGCCTTCATTTCGTTGATGAAAGTGTGAAATAGAGAAAATGTGAAATGAACCTGGAAGACGAAGAAGTACCAAAACTGGATCTATTGTGTATTGTGTGGCAATCCCTAATCACTACCATGTCACTCTACCCTCCACGGGAATTGATATTTCAACTTTTTTTTTTTTTTTATAATTTAGTGTATGTTATTTATCAGTTCCATAGACTCCAAAATGCGAAATAACCTATTGTTTATGTAGAAATGATACTAATGTGAAAACAGTTTCTAATTTATAATATCAACATGCTATTTTGTGAAATCTATCAAATATAAAAAGTTACTATGTACCATTAACCACCACCAATTGCACTAGGAATTAAAAAATATGTTCTAATAGAACACCCATTTTTTTTACGAAAATGATGATTGCAATCAAAGATAAAAAATTTCTAATCGAATGATTTTATCAAAATGTGACATCCCGAGATCCTAACCCTTAATAAGTATTAAAAATTAATGAAAATTGGCGATATTTAAAAAAAAATTATATCTAAAATAAAATGTAGATGAATGTTAGCGACGGCCTCTTTCAACAAGAAAATTATAAACCAAAGAAATAACGTGAAAGATACGAGTCCTCGAGCCTCTCAAAAATGACGAGGCCCAATAAACTGAAAACCAAAATCAAGTGGCTGACGAACTTTGTTCCTAATCGTCCCTCCCCCAACACTCACAATCTTATAGACGTGGGTGGGTCCCCTAATAGTCTCATCCACGTGTCTTCCTCTCAAGTTTGGAATTAGGCCCACCAAAGGAATGGTTCTCGATTCCTATTAGCGCACATTTTAGGGTTTTCTCCTAAAATCGTCGTTATCCATTTATCTCTATTATTCTAGTTAAAAATATATATTTATTTACTTAAAAATAATAGCACAAAAAAAAAAATAGTGAAAAATAAAATAAAATAAAAAGGTGACGCAGTATAGTCCAATAATTGCGAGAGACCGAACCAAACAAAAAGCAGAGAGAGAGAGAGAAAGAATGGCAAAATTCAAGGGGGAAAGAACGAATAGCAGATGGAGAGAAAGCTAGAGAGAGAAAGAGATAGAGTACAAACTCTGATCCAGTAAGATCATACGGCTCTGATTCTCCGGCGGTAGCGGTAAGTTCTCTGCCCCCTTGCAGATATATAAAAAGAAACGTGATTTTTCCTTCCTTCTTTCTCTCTATTCTGTTTTTTTGAATCCCTAATTAAATACACTGAAATCAACAAATTAGTCTTGCAGTCCCTCAAAATTTTTAAAAACTATATCCATATCTCTATTCAATTTTCTTCTTTGCTCTGTTTTTCTATTCAATCTTCTTCTCTTCTCTGTTTTTCTATTCTGGTTTTGATGGGTTCAAATGAAGTTCCATCATCTCTCCACCGCAGAAATTCGATTCCTTCTGCTATGGTTCCAACAAAGCTTGATATTCCAATTAAATTACAAAGCTCAAGCTTTCCGATCACCAACGGGGATAGAGTATCCTCGCTTTCCGCCGTTGATTTCGAGCTCATTTCTTTAAAATCATCACAAGAATACACTTCCTTAAAGGATCTAATACCATCATCATCACCGACGACAGCAGTTCAATCTCCGACGGCCTCCGGCATTCAATCATGCTACGAGATATCAATTAGAAATCGGCTTGTCAAACAAGCGGCTTGGGCTTATTTACAACCCATGTCATCATCGCCAAATTCCTCTGGCAATTCTTTCCGGCGGATGTGGGTCAGATTCTCTAGTGAGTGCATCAGGAATCCGGTCAATGCCTGCTTAAGATTCATAAACAGGCGCATTATTCCGACGATCTCGCAGGCTTTGAATCGGATACTAGGAGCGATTTGGGTCTGGAAGAGAAACAGGGGACAACAGTAACAGTAGAACAGTAACGGGACGGAGATTTGGGTGGACGGGAAATTGTAACGACGACTGTTACGAGTGTGAATGAATGAATCAAAACAAAAAGTCAGAAAACAGTAAATTCTCTGTTCTTAATTTGATTTTTATTGTTGATGATGTGTCCACTTATATTCAACGCGTTTTCAGTTTCTGCCATTTTGCGCTTTTAGAAAGAGAATTACCAATACCCACAAACGAAAAAATTGGAGAGAGAGATTTTATATTCAGAATTCAGAAACTAACAAGATTGACTGAGACTGAAAAAAGAACAGCTTTTTTTTTTTTTGAGAGTTGTATTGCAGATTTGTTTTTTTCTTTTTCTACAGTTTTTTTTGTTTGTTTGTTTTTGGATTGATCACTGTTGTGGGCGTGAATTTGAACGCCTTAGCCTTGTCAATGCTGATCGTAGTGTTTCGTCCATCCCGGATGATGATAATGATGATGATGAATCTTGAAGCAGAGTAGTGGTAGAATTATCTTGATCACTGTCATTTTTTTTGTGTTCTGCTGTGTTGTTGGTTTGATGATCATTCACAATTGTTGGTTCTGATGATGATGATGAATGTTTTTGGTCTGCTGGAAAATTCTCTTGTACTATTACTGTTTCTGCTTTGGTTCTTTGTAAGACGGAACGATTAATCACCACTGAGGGCGAAGGAGATTGTTTTTTGCTTTGCTGATGAAAGGAAGAAGCTGCATTTGGAGGTGCTCCTGATAATTGTGAATCGACCGCCTTCTGTAAGATTCGAAGATGATAAGATTCAGTTTAGATTTTTACTTATCAAAATTACAAAAAATAAAAAACATCAATGTTGTACTAATAACAACTTGATCTCCAAAGTCCTAGATGTAAGTAAAATAAAAATGGTATTCTAAATCCATGTGTAAAAGATAAAATTTAAATAGTATATTATGAGATCTGATGCTTATCAGATTGGGTTTTGTATTGAATCTGGTCCAATTCATCTGAACTATACAATAGAATTGGCAAAGACTATGGTTTTTTTTTTTTGTGGGCCGAGGGAGAAATTCTTTCCCCAAAGGTTTAGGTTTCTAGGGTCAAACTTAGGAATGTAGAGGGTGGAGTCCACGTCGAGATGATCTAAGAATTTCATGACTCACCGATTAAAACTAATGACATTTATGCATATAAGTCATCCAATTTTTGATGGGTTTATAAATTTTAAAATGATGATGCGATTAGAGGATGATCTATATGGTAAGGAGATCGTCCACACTACAATTAGCCTTTGGATAGCTTCCATGTGACCTCTACAAAAAAACTGTTTAATCTTGCCTACAAAACCTTTTAACCTTGGTTGACTATCCTAACAACTTAACAAGTTCTTTGTTTCTCAAAGAGTTCTTTACTTTAATTAAACTAATAAGTAACTGCCTCTCCTTTCTTGTACTCAAATGGAGAATCAAATGTTTCTCAATGGTTAGGAACTTAATCAAGTCTTCCCCCCCTTGGTAAAACAAACAAAATCCCAAATTGTCAATGGCCTAAATTGTCCTGCAGGTCAGGAGAGTTTTTTTTTTTGTTTTGTTTTTTAGATTAATTTCTTAGTGCAAGAGCAACCTTTTTTCTGTGAGAAATGTTGACATACAGATAAAGAAAGCAGGAGGAAAGGTCAGGAACAAAATACCTGAATGGCATTGTCTTTGGCCCTTGAGGACTGAGCAGCCAAGTATTGAAGGATTTGGAAGAATGTAGTTTGGCCATAGGTTGTACAGTTCTGCCAATATAAGATAGCCAAATCCCATGCTCTAGCCTGTAACTCTTGCAACTTTCGATCGATATCTGTCTCATGCTTGGACAAATAAGGCCTCAAAAATGCTCCATACACATAGCTAGTTCCCTGCAGCATCCGACTAAGGGGGTAGTATTAGAACAGTACTAATGACATATTTTCTACAGCAGAATACTAATCTGATCATGACTACAGCAATTACCTTGGTCTTGGGATGCCATAAGTAGATGAAGAAGGCCAGCTTCAGCTCGCCGTACATTGGCAACCTTCGGAAAAAAATAAAATAAAATTATAGAGACGTATATGTTATAGTAGATGATGATCATGACTTGTAGCTTAAACAGATTCTTAATACTTCTCAAAATCCATAGATAATTAGGGATCAATGGGCTTTACCATGAAACGAAAACATCGGCAAACCTCTCGGAGACAGTGATAATTGCAACAATGATCCTGCAAGATTAAAATTTGGGTGAAAATTTTGATAGTAATTAAAATTACAATATATAAAGTTTAATTTGAAAAAAAAAATTCATTTGTTTTTAAAATTTTAAATACCATTTTCTTATAATTTGGAATTACATATTATGAAAATAATTGTTGCATTTCCATAATAATTTGTGAATTCCTTTTACTAATGGAGCACTACAAAGGGAAACCTTGTAGAAGACAATAAATACACATGGGCATGAGGTTTTTGGTTACTTAATCGCCATTTTTATAACTTAAACTCTGTCTAACTTTAAATAATAAAGACAACTAATTAGTCTTATTTTAAGGGAAAAAAGAAACATCATGCTTTTGATGGCAATTGTTAAGAATCAAATTATCAAAACTAAGTGCAAGCCAGACAACCAAATTAATTACTAATACTGGATAAGATTAACAAAGTTTTTTTTAGAGAGAGAGAGAGAAAGTACCAATATTGACACCAAAAGCGAAGTTGTTCGATCTCAATTTTGTTCTTTTCCACAGTTTTGTAGCATTCAAAGGCTGGATATGCGTATCCGACAAGCATCCTGTTATCCAAAATTCAGTCCTCTTAAATCCAGAAATCAAGATAAATATTTTGTTCTTGTTTTTTAGTCACCTCAGAAACATAATTATGTATATAGAGAGAGACAGAGAGAGAGAGAGAGAGAGAGAGAGAGAGAGAGAGAGAGATTTATACAGGAGAAGCCTGGTGATGAAATCTCCCAACATTTTAACTTCTATGCAATTGCCTCCTCCACCAACAAAACCTGCAAAAACAGGAATTCAAATTCAACTTCTTATTTGAACAGAACAAAAATTCTGAAAGATCTTACAAATGCGTTCTCAAAATCAATAAAAAGGAAGAACACATCGAAATCGATTTTCACAAAAAATTTCTGTCGATTCAATTCAAAAAATGTGTTTCCAAACAAAATGCAACAAAAAAGCAGATCAATCTGACCTCTATTTTTTTTTTTCTTTTCAATCGATTCTAATCAGACCTCTGTTCTTGAAGAAATTAAAACAACGCGAATCGCACCTTGAACGCAAACAATTTCTTGATCTTGATTTCAAAAAACCCTAGGATTTGCAGAAGAACTCCGTCTGAAGAATTTAATTCCCTGTAAATTACACCAATTAATGAGATTAAAATCAATAAAATGTTTAAACAAATTTGATACGTCGCTTAAAAAAAATTTAAGATTAATATTTTTTTTTATTACCTCAAGGAAAAGCGAAGGATCTCTGTTTCTGCGAAATCGAAGCGTTCAAGAAAGAAACGAATTCGCAGAACTTGAGATCGAAAAATGACCAAGTTCTTTCAAAGATTTTATATAGAGAAGACGATTCAAGTTAATTAAAAAACAAAAAAATAAATAAACAAGATTAAGGAGAGGGCTTTCTTGACACGGACGTTTCCTGTTTATTTTACACGTATTCTTGGCAGAAGTATATTTTGGGCTCTTCGAATTTGATGACCGTTTGGCGGTTAATAATTCAGTTAAAACCTTTTCATCGTTTATTCCCGGGTAAAATAAAAAAATGTCATTTTACGCCATCCAATCCAAACGCACCCTTAGTACGTTAAGAATGTCGAACCTAGTTTTATAAATGAAATTGGAAAAGAAAATGGTGGTGCCAGGGACGACATCATCCTTACTGTCTACACCGTTGAAAGGATTCTATATTCGTTGACTGTTCAACTTTCGAAGAACACCCAACCGTGTGGATCTGGGGAGGACATTAACGTCATGTAGACGGAACGGAAATAACTACTACTACTTTTCTTCTTCTTTTTTTTTTTTTTTGTTAATTTAAATTTCGCTGAATTTTGATTTTTTTTTTTGGGTAGGACGCTGAATTTTGATTGGTAAATTAGTTCTTGGAGCCTGGTTGGCATCCCTCCCGTTAGGTTCAAGCTTTCATGTAAGTATGGTCAATGTAATTAATTTTGTGTCCGATGCTTATGTGTTATGGTTGATCCTACTGCCATTTAAGTTGGAAACCCCTTCAAAATATTTTTGGGAGGAAAAAATTGGTAGGTCTTGGCACCAATTTTGTAAAACCATCGCTCCAAAAATCATTTATGCTTTTCTTAATTTATGGGTTGAGTGCCATTTTCTTACAGTTGCAGGTGACTTAAATACACAATTCCAACCTTCAGATGTTCACAAGAAGAAGAAGGAAAATGGGGTTTATTGTGTCTTCCAAAAAAAAGGGGGGTTTATAGAATAATATTTTTGTGACAGTTTTGATGGATAAAAAAACCGTGGCATTTAACCCGTGGCTAAATGTATAAATGGTACTAGTGAATACAAATTGTAATTTGCACGTTAAAGTTTGTTTTCTTCACTCGGCAGAGAGATGGTAAGCTTGCAAAATTCATCTTCAAATTAAGCAGTTAATGCAGAAAATATCTTCCCCAGGCTAGCAGTAGTTTGAGGCTTGAATGTATGCATTTGGAGTAGAAAAATAGATAAAACATTATTTAGTTATATTAATGTTGTAAAAAATTAATCTTAAATTTTTTTTAAGCGACGTATCGAATTTGTTTAAACATTTTATTGATTTTATCTAGTTTTTATAATGGGTTTATTTGTAAAATTTGGATTTACAGTTAAGTAAATACGCTTATTTTACTCGACCATATGCAGTTAACATAAAAATTATTTTTAAAACATTACATTTTTATTTTTCTTTGACTTGGACCGATTTTGACGAGTCAATGAGCATTGACCTAAATATTGGTTGACTTGAATTGACTTTGACTTAGCTAAAGACTTAAGTTGACCTTTACATTGACTTGGTTGACTTAGGCCTAACTTTAAGGTAACCAATGTTGACTAATGTAGACCATTAATAAAATATTTTTAAATTTATTGTCTTTCAAAAGTAAAGTAAATGAGTTTTATTTATTATTTTTACTTACATATCTATTACACTAATCACGCCTTGGTTTTCGGACTTGGAGAATCGGGTCGGATTTAGAATACCGAAAATCGGGATGTGACAAAGAAGGAAAATGGGGTTTATTGTGTCTTCCAAAAAAAAAGGGGGTTTATAGAATAATATTTTTGTGACAGTTTGATGGATAAAAAACCGTGGCATTTAACCCGTGGCTAAATGTATAAATGGTACTAGTGAATACAAATTGTAATTTGCATATTAAAGTTTGTTTTCTTCACTCGGCAGAGAGATCGTAAGCTTGCAAAATTCATCTTCAAATTAAGCAGTCAATGCAGAAAACATCTTCCCCAGGCTAGCAGTAGTTTGAGGCTTGAATGTATGCATTTGGAGTAGAAAAATAGACAAAACATTATTTAGTTATATTAATGTTGTAAGAGCAGTTGTTAATAAATTAGGTGAAATTAAAACGTACTTCAACCAACTTGTAGCAATAAAATTTTAAAAATATTCAGGTATATTTGACTTAAAATCTTTGATTCCATTTGATATAGTCAAACGTAATACCAAGTCTAATAAGGAGATATAATTAAGTACCTATCAATAAGTTTTATTATTCAAGTCGTTTTTCTTGCTAGTTTTATATCATTTCTGCTGGACTTGGAATGATTACCAATTCACACGATCCCGATTCCAACTGAAAGATCCAAAAGTCATGCAAGTCAAAGGGGAATTTAAAAAAATTTCATATTTACCGGTGATTTTCACTAATTAAACGTGTCTCTAATTAAATTTAAAAAGAGAAAATAAATTGAATAATTATGAAGGACTCTTACTTCTCTTCTTTCTTTAAATTTAATTGATTTTCTGTCAACAAATGATTTTAGAAGGTGAAAATTCGTTACTTCCCTCTTGAACCTTTGCGATTTGGTTGGTCATGAAAGCAATGTTACGATTTTTGTCACTAATTTCTTTTGCTAAACGTGCATGCCTTGAGAGATGTCTAGAATTATTAGTGGGAACCCATAATGCATGTCTGTATCTACTAGAGAGGAGAGAGATTCTGAGACATGAATTGTTGCAAAAAAACGTGGTCTCCAATGATATTATGTTATCAAATTTCCTTTTCAACTTTACTAGCGGATTTTGCGATTTTATTGGCCCACGTATATTTGGGATGGGGTAAAGTGTGTTTGGTGGGAAAGCTAATTGTCAATTAGGGTTTTCCGGATGGTTTGGTATCCCTTCCCCCTATGGGTAAGGTCTTGAGTTCGAGAAACTATCAAAAAAAAAATAAATGGATATGGCAAATGAGAAAAAATAAAAATAATGTAGTTGAAACTTTGGAATATTTATCAAAAAAGAAAAAAAGAAAAGGAAAGCTAATTCACATGCGTATATGTGTGTGATGATTTTAGGCCATCGTATGGAGGACTAGTGTGAATAATGGGGGATTTAAATTGCTGCTATTAAAGGGACATTCAAAACAATTAAGAGAGACCTAAATTCTTGATTTTTAGGCAAAACATTTAAACTCAACAAATTAGTTTGTTTTGCCAATCAAAAAAAGGAGGGAGGGCGGAAGAGGTATAAGTCTAGGCAGGGGTGGAGCTAGGATTATGTTGTTGTAGAGGCTAAAGTGTTTTAAATTTTTTATACAGGGACCAATACATAAAATTAACCTATAAATATATAAAATACAATATTAAATCAAAAGAGAGTTCAAGATGCTGGGGGTGCTAGGCCCCCAGGTCTCAAGGTGACTCTGCCCCCTGAATTTAGGTTTTGTTTAAACAAAAGTCAACTTTTAAGTGTAAAAAGAAGAAACCCCTTAATAAAATCAAGCTCTCTCATAACCATTTTGAATGTTTTGGACGTTTTGGACTTGCTCCTTAACTAGGGGAGCCATCCATCTAAAATGGAGATCCCATTTTGGAGCAGATCAATTTCCTCGTAAGATCATACTCAACTTTTTCATATCATATATATATATATATATATTTGAGGCTTTTGACCCATGAAAACATTCTGTTCTAAAACTTTTGACCCCATGAAAAAGTTAGTTTGAAATTTATATTAAACATTGATGGCCTTTGAGTTTTTTGATGAAAAATAAACTTTTGGATCATGTCCATGTCCAATATATTTATTGAGTTTGAAGGGTTGAATTGTGAGAGGGGGTGAATCATGCAAGGATCATTGGTCCCTACTCATCATATGCAAATAATACAATATCATCTCTCTATGAATTTATTTGGAAGTCCATATTTCAACCCACATTTTTGCTAACTCAAACAACTTTATCAATAAATTCGTGGACTCAACGATACAGAATGGCCTATCGGTTTCATTGAGACGACAACACTATCAGAAAATAGCTTATTCCATTTCAGGGAAATTTTAAAGGCCTCCCTAAAATGTTGTTGGCAAGCCCCATTTAACTAAGGGGTTTTGTGATTTTAGTCCCTATTTTTATAACCCTTATGTTTTTAATCCCTTGGATTAAAAACATTTGTGAATTTAGTCCTTAGTTTTTAAAAAGACAATACTAACCTTTAAAAATATTTTATTCCAAATATATCCCATATCTAAAAATCATTAACGGTCGACTTTATCACTCCGGCGACCGGCGACCTCCACTCCGGCGACCGGCAACCTCCTCTCCGGCGACCGACTATCCGGCGGCCGGCCGACCTCCGACCGACGACCTTTTCTCCGGCGACCGGCGGCTGTGAACTCCTCACCGGCAGTCCAAATCTGAAATTTTTCAAAAGTGCAAGTTCAGACTTGCAGTTCAAGTTCAGACTTGCAAGTGCAAGTTCAGACTTGCACTTTTTTTCCAGTTAAAAAAAAAAAAAGTGAACAAGGGTATCTTAGGCATTTTTTAAAACTTAGTTTACACATTTTTTAAATTTTTAGGGACTAAAATCATAACACTATAATTTTTTAAGGACTAAAATCATAAAGTTTTAAAAAATAAGGATTAAAATTATAAAAGTATTTTAGTGAGGGATTAAAATCATTGGTCCCCTAAAAAATAAGGACTTTTTTTACATTTTCCCTTTAACTAAATAACTTTGACTGCGCAATTACTAGTGGCAGTCTCTAGATTGGTCAAGCCTCTCCTTCTCCTTCGTATAGGTCTTCTTTTTCAACTTTCTCTCTCTAATCAACATTTTGAGTTTCTTCTTCTTCAACTTCAACTTCATCTTCTTCTTCTTCGTCTCTCTCTCTCTCAAATTCATGGTTTGGGTTTTTTAGGGAATTTGCAATGGTGAAACTGCAAGGAAGTGCCAACAAAATTGAGGCCTACCAACAACAAAAAAAAAAAAAATGCATTTGATAGGGTGCCCACAACTGGTGCCTGCCAACAAAGTTGAAGGTTTTGGTTGGCGCCATTAAAATTTGGGAATCTACGGGGTACGGAACCGATTGGTTTGGCCCATTATTGCCTTAATGGTAGACCCAACAAACTCAAACGCCATTTCATTGGTTTGGTCCCCCAACGAATTCACGCACCATTTTGGGGTTCACTTCGGGAATTGGCCGCGGGTAAAATTGGTTCGAGCCACCTGGATACGAGGGTCGAACCGCAGACACAACCGATTCAACGAATGCTCCCCCGCCTTCTTCTCTCGTCTTTCACTTCCTCGCTTCACTCCATCTCCCTTCCCCTCTCATTCTGCAATTCCAGGTAACAGAACAATTTTATCATTCTTTCTTCTTCTTCATATTTTGCCCTAAATTTCTCTCCACCACGCGAAAACTGTAATTGTTTTTTTTTTTTTCCTTCTCCGATTTTCGATCTCATCTATCAATTTTTCTCATCAAATGCTACTTCTGATGAAAGACTGAGGCTTAATTACGCAACCAAGTGTTCAAGCATTTCAATGGGTGAAGAATATTTACCATCGAAGGAGAGAAAACAGGCTTCTCTCCGACTCTGCAATGTATCCAGGTAAGTCAAATTTTAACTCTAATTTTCTCTAGTATTGTTGAAATGGTGACGATTTTACATAGTTTTTATTTTTTGTTCTCTTAGTTCTATGACGGAATTGCTTGAATTAAAAGCGGAAAACCCGTCGCTCCATGTTCTGTTGATCCCCGGAAATCCAGGTACTTGAAATTAAATCTTTCCAACTTGATTTGTTTCCAATATATCTTATTGTTTTTTGTTCGGGTTTGTTATTGCAGGTGTTGTTCAGTTCTACAAAGAATTTGTGGAAGCTGTGTATGAGATGCTTGGAGGATGTGCATCCGTTACAGGTATGCAAGAAATGGGAACTTTATATTTTTTCTTGTTTTTATTTTTTTGTGGGGTAATATTTTTTATTTTTTTTTCAGTCAGCTTGTGGAGGTTACTATGCTAATAAGTTGTGCTTTTGTTGTTATCTTCAGCAATTGGGCACATTTCCCATACAAGAAAGGTAGTTATATGTCTTCCATCTTTATTGTTACTTTTTAAGCCTTTTCTTCTTTCTATATATATGTATTACTAATTGTGGAATGTGTTTTTGGATCATTGATATTAAATATATAGATGATTAGATGCAAATAACATGTATGTACAATAGCATTTACTACCTGAAACCGGAACCTATGAAATAAGTCGGTTCTAGTTCCTGTTGGTTCCGTTCTGGTTCCATCGGATATTTGTTATAAAACTAGCGGTTCCGGTGCCTAGCAGTTCTGGTGCTCAATAATGTGTCGGAACTGGGAAAATCGGTTCCGGTTGAGCTTGATTGGTTTCAGAGGTGTCGTGTTTGATTTTTGCTTCTCCATGAGCAAATGAATATTTTTCCATTTTTTTAATTACCTAAGTCATTTCAGTAGCTTTAGTATTTTTCTCCATTATTATGAGCCTACACTTTTGTTACTTACTAACTATATGGCTTCACCCTTGTTTCCCAAAGGCTAAATTGACATTTGATACTGTTCGTTCTTTATGTCAATTACCTGAACTTACAACTTTGTTCGGATAATTTTTATTTGTATTTGAGTAAATGAGGAATGCATCTTGCTAATGTAAAGTTTTTTTGTCCTAGTAGAACTGGGAATCTGGCAGGTTATTTTCATTGGAAGACCAAATTGATCATAAGGTATTGCACTTTGTGCATCATCGAACTCTATTGAATTGTTTGCTTGGTGAAAGGGGCCTTTCTGTGCATACAGACGTTTTTACCTTTTGCTTCTTTCTTTCTTAAATCATTGTTCTGAAATATGAGATAGGTAAGTGTCACACTGTCACATTTCTTTTCAAGGAGCCAAAAGAGGCAACTCTTGCTTTACAATGTGTTAGAGTTTGAAAATATTCACTCACCCTAACCAAAAGATAAAATCCTTTCTGTTACCACAGTTTATCCTAACTAGACTTTTAAAACAAAATTGACCCTTTTTGGTAATTATTTTGATTAAGACATCGAAGTTGAGAGTTGTTTTTTCTCACTGAAACCTTGCTTCACAGTTTTTTTTTTTTTTTTTTTTCAATTTTCAATAAACTATTTACAATGTATAAATAAAATAATGATGTTCTCATGTGAACTTGATCTTATCTTTTGCAGGTGGCCTTTATCAATCAAGAGGTTCAAAATACTGAGATTCCTCTATTCTTGGTAGGAAAATTTCTCCCGACAGTTGTTTGTATGATGTCAAGTATGGAAATATTGACTCTTTCTTACTGACATTTAAAAGGAATGAACATTTCTGAAGGAGAAAAAGTTAATAACTTTTTTCTCACAGACATTTCACTGACTTCAGGATGTCACAATTATGCAAAATGGTTTCACAGTGATTACAATTTCATTTATGACGGGGTTACCTGATATTGTAATCATCGTTGATCAGCAAGTAGAATATACGGCTCTTCGAGAATGTATAACTTTGGGAATTCCAACGATTTGTTTAATCGATACAAATTGTGACCTGGATCTCACATTTAGTCTTTTTGACCAATTTAGATTTCCTCAATTAATTAGGAATTTAGTGCCTATTCTATGGTGGTAGTACAATGTTTAAATAACATATCTGTTAGCATCATTATGAAAGAGATAGTTTATATGATCATGATACAGGGGTGATCTTGATGCTTAAAAATCTGTGTTTCAAAAACAATGGGCTGAATAAAAGCTGTTTAATGTCTCAGTGATGGTGCTCTTTTTTGTTGGATAAGAAGGGCACATGTTAGATGAAAGAAAAAAAATTTAGTTGAGGAATTGCAGTTCAGACATACTATTGTTGCTTCAATTCAACAAAAAGCTGTACTGCTCGTATGGGAATTATCTTTATTCTAACAATATTTAGTTTACACAACATACTTAACCTCTGGTTAATTCATGTGAGCTGTGGCCTCTGGGGCTGTTAAAAACTTCAAGAATGTTGAATATTATATGGAGTTTTCAAAGTAGCTGACTAGTATTGTCTTGCTGAAGGTGGGGCACTCTATTGGTTCATATATATCTCTGGAGATTTTTAGGAGATTACCAGAACAGGTAACTAGTACCTGTCTATAATTTCAGATAAGAGTGTGATTCATTTATTTAGTTTCTAATTTATTTGCCAATTGAAATTTATGCTTTGTGTGGCCGTCTTTCATGTGCTTAGAGGATCCATTCTGGTAAACAATCTGTTTTTCAGTTTCAGGTGAAATATTGCATAGGGCTTTATCCATTCTTGAGTTTGAACAAGGAGTCCTTTAAGCAGAAAGTGATTGGGAAGATTGCAGCGTATAACTCTACTTGCTTATGAATCTTTAAAATTAACATAAATAGAGCTTGAAAAAAGAAAAATATCTCATTTTTTTGGTAACCAAAGCTGAGGTTTATCCTCCTCTTAATCATGTAAATGCTAATTTTTGGGAGAAAAAAAGAAGAAGAGATCTGGCTTACCACTTACGAGAGTGAGGCACTCGACAGGGAGAGGGATTGCATGGAAAATGGCTCATTTCGAGCCACTTTTATTGAGTATCGAAAGGATTTTCCACTTTTCATGACTAGGTCGATTCAACTCATTCAAATTGACCGATGGATGATTTTCCACTGAATCAACCGAGTTGTTAAGTCGAGTCATTCTTTTTAAGGTAACCTGAGCAAACTCAGGTAATGCCCGACAAAAATCACGATGAGATTTGGTGACTTAGTGCAAGTCAAAAAACTTGCTTAGTCATTGATGATCATTGCACATTTCTATGCTCAATTAAATGTCTCTTTAAAGTATGACATTCTCTTTTGTTCAATCTGTACTTAAATTGGTTAGGCAAGTTACTTATGTTCGTGTGTTTCTCTAATTGGCAGTACTTTGGCATTTGTAGTGCTTATTTCTATATGTTTTGAATTTTCAGGTCCCAAATTCTATGTCCTGTGCTTAGTTCTATTGTAGCAGTATTGGGTTTATTTCCAAGCTGCTTTTCCAGGTTTCTTGTGAGAAGATCTGTTGGGAAGTCATGGTCTACTACAGCAGTTGAGGCTTTCTGTGGTCACCTGCTGCAGGTATACTGTAAAAAATGCAGTTTATTGATGTGCATGGTATCCTGTGAATTTTTGTGAAAATTCGCAGCCCAAAATTCTATTGAATGTGCTTTGGTTGTGGTTGTACAGGTCCCATCATTGCACTAAAGGCACCTACATGAATTTGGTGAAATAGGATGTGAATATGTTTAGTCATAAAAATAGCTGCACCTGCACTTATTCACACCCTATTTCACCAAATTCATGTAGGGCCCACTACAATTTAGTGTAATGATTGCACTTATACAACCACAACCAAAGCGCATTCAATAAAATTTTGGGATGCAAGTTTTCACAAAAATTCACCGGATACCAAGCACAGCCTATGTTCTTAAGGTGTGAAGTACTTGGCCAAACGATCTGATGTAGTGAAAGACTTCTGAATTTTTTCTTGAACTTCTTCTCCTGGGTTCCATATGGCTTGTTTAGTGAAACCAGAAATGAATGCTTATTTCTATTCTCTCCAATAAAATTTAGAGTGGTGTTCTTATCGAATGATGTTCTACACTTTTACCTCAAGTTAATGGACATTTATTTCAGGCCTTGTAATACAGTGCTAATAGCAGATAGGGCCATGACTCATAGTACTTGCTAATGAAGGAGTTCAGGGTGTTGGCCTTTGATCTTGGCATAATTAGCATTCTGCTGAAAACTTGATGTGGCACTCATCTTGGCATAATTAAACTCACAAAAGCTGCCTGCCTGTCTTCTAGAGATACAAATGGTTTGGATTAGGTCAAAGTGAAAATAAACTGACATGGTTGACAAGGCTTCTAGGAGAAGTAGGCTTCTCAAAATCCTAAAAAATCAGGTGTGATTGATATGCATGCAGCAAGTTTAATGGAGTTTTACAGACACTACTATTTGAACTTTATTATGTCTTCACTACGTAGTTCCTGATGGAATGTTGTTGTGGAGTATGTATATATCTCTTGAAAAACTGGTCTTTTCTACTGTTGCATCTCATCTATTTCTAGAAGTTACTTGTTTTGCATTTTTTCCACAAGAACTCAGCTAATCTATCCATACAATTGCGCCAATCCAGGGGCGGGCCGGATGGTAAGGCGACCCCTCCCATATGGGGGAGGTCTTGAGTTCGAACCTTAACTAGGGTGCTAGCAAGGTTCTACTCATGTAATGGTTTCCATACAAAAAAGAAAAAAAAAATCTATACAACTGTACTCTCTGTCTCTCTTCTAGATATATTCTACACAATATTCCTTCAAACTCTGATCAGTGTCTTGTCAACTTTATAAAACAGGTTTTATGGATTTAGATTTGCTTCTTAAATAAATTTAAAAGTTATATTTAACTATTAAGAAGAGAAATTTATTGTATATTTTTGTTGATCTACAGTACCATACAATGCGGAATATCCTCTTTATGGCAATGACAGAGTTCGAGAAGGTGAGTTTTTAATCCATGCAATTCTAATTTGTGAAAATATGAGTTCAAAGGAGTAGCAGTATTTTGTTTTCAGAACTCACAAATATCTTAATTCTTGACTTGCATTTACAACTTATGCCAGTACCACATCTTTTAATTCGTTATCTAGGCCATAACTAGTTGGCAGTTGCATATATTGCTGATGAAGTAAAACAACCTTCTGCCAACTTTGGCCCTTCAAACAGCTTGCACAACAGCCAGATTGGATGTTCCTGAGAGAAAAGAAGGATCAAATTGCCTTTTTGTTTGGGATAGATGATCACTGGGGCCCATTGTCGATGTTTGAAGAGGTAAGAACTAGATTTCATGATTCCCTTTTTGTGGATTGAAGTATTAAAAACTGTAAATATTTCAAGGTTGTTTCCTCTACAAAGTTGGTTATAGATTTAATTCTTTTAAAGATCCCCCCTTATCTAGTTGGTTAGGCCAAGTCAAATAGGTTTTGGCTAGACCAAGTACAGAGTTGAACTATGACTCGTCAATCACATTAACTCTGTTTGATTCAAGCGAGACTCCAATTCAAGCACATATAGCAGGTGACTTGGCACTTTTATAGGTCTGTTAATGATCAAACTCATCCAACAATAGTCAATCTCAGTGATTTGTTCTTTATCGTGTTTGATCTCATAATGTCTTTAGAGCAACTTGGCTCTAGATCATTCAATCCAGTTGAGGCAACTTGATACCAGAAATTAATGATCTGGACGTCAAGAGTGAGATTTAAAACCATGGAGTTATTCATTGTACTCTAATAATATAAGTTCTGTGAGAATTATGAGCTAATGGCTGTAATAACCAATGGTAGTTTCTCAACACTTCATGCCTATATCCTTGGGAATCTGTTGTTTTCTTCCATTTTCTTTCTCATACTTGTTATGATGTAAGATTGAATGACAATTCTGGGAATACTTTTGCCTTGTTGATAAAAGTTTTTAATCAAGATTTCCTCAGATTTTTGTTAAGTTCCTTAAGTTTTACATCTCTATTTGGTATTTCATGGATTTTGAGACTTGATGTTGCAAAGCTGTCAATGTTAGTTGTCAAAGAATCATTAGATCATGTAGAAAAGTGAAGTAATATCCTTCCTTTTTCGTGTTATCCAATTTTGGTTATTACTCCTGTGCACACTGCAGATTTCCAAGCAGGTTGAAAATGTTGCTTTATCCATCGAGAAGGAGGGACATACTCATGCCTTTAGTTGCACCGAGGCAGGCTCAGTATGGGTTGCTGACCATGTTGTAGGCTTGATCAAGCCTCAATTACAAGTCAAAGCCGGTAGTCAGATCCAGCTTTGTGACCATTCTGCATTCACCTCTACCTTCTTTTATTAGTACTAATTATCTTTTTAATTCTTTGTTTCTGGTATGCAGGCAAGCCTAAAGATACAGAAATTTGATGCCATAAACTAAAACTTTCATCAAACTGGAAATGCTGTTCCCGTATTTGATGCAGGCAAGGGTGATGGATATGTTGTGCATTGTGCTGATATTGGATCCACAGTGGAGCGCTGAGCTGATTGCAAGTGCATTTTGGTGATCACTTCACAAGTTGAGGGTATTTATGTTTATGGAACTTTTGATCAAAACATTTCACGGTGATTAGGTTTAATAACTAAAGACAGTATAGTTATAGATATAATGAAAATCAAACATTCATTGATGATATTGGAAAAATAGCATTTTTTTCAATCAGGTGGCCACACAAGTGACCTCGATATTTTTTTTTTAAAACCTTGCGTGCTATTTCTTTATTGAATTTGACTATTTACTTTCAGTCATTTTTTCTATAAAATTGAATTACAGCCTTGTTGACGATCAATAGAACTTCATCAATATAAGAAGAAGGCTCTGAACATTGATCAGTGTGTAAATAAATCTATATTACATTGGTTCTTCTGTTTATGGTTTCAAGTATATCAGTTTTCAGTTCACTTTGTTGAAGTTCTCCGTAAACTCGATCAGCTTCAGTCTGTTTTCTGAACCAGTTTTCTGGATCTGTTCCGGTTTAGTATCTTTAATTTTCTTTTCCCTTTATTTTTTACATGTTTTCGAATTAACTCTCTCTCTCTAATTTCCATTTCCACTGAAAAACAGAACCTGTTCCCCTCAAAAAAACAAAAAGAAAAATAAAAATAAAACCTGTTTAGTATTGCATTCCGGTTTTAAGCAGTACCCGATCGGTGGCTGCACTGTTTGGAGGGAGTTTAGATCCTTGTTAGCAATCACCTGTTTACCTCAGCATTTACATTTTTTTTTTCCGTATTCTTCTAGTTGCAGTAAAATGTAGAATGATTCATGTAGAGGGTTGTTATTAATTGATCCTCATTTTTTTTCGGTTCTATTCTATACTCGAGTATCCCAGGGCTTTGAAAAAAACACTCGGGGTTTCCCCAAAATTTTTAAGGGATGTCTCAGTCTTGGTCAAAATAGTTTGACCTAAAAAATATTTTCCTCCTCTCTCTCCCTCCATGGTTTGTTCGAACCCTAGACTTTGGAACCTTCCCCTCCATTTTTGAAGAGTAATTGAGAGATGAACAAAATGAAGGGTTTCGACTTTCTTCGATAATGGCCAAATCTTGTATGCTTTTCCACTCTTGAAACGTCTATAAGAGATTTTTTGAACATTTTGCTACAATTTTTTCTAATTTTAACTGGTGAAACCTCCTATTCGAACTATTCAGTTTTTTTTACAGATGTTCAGATATGCATAACCTAGCACTAACTTTAGAGTTCGGAACAAAAAGGCTCGAACTTGCAGAGCTGACCCCAAAGTAGATCACCACTATGTAGATCATCTTTATAAAAAATTATATCATTCAAAAATTTTTAATTCCTTTATCTTTCCGTTAAAAATTAACGATATAATAGATCACTCAATTACAATTAAATTTTAAGCTTTAGAATGATATGATTTTAAGGAAGATATTGTACATAATAAAGATAACATCCGCAGAAAAATCAGCCATTGTATACAATTTTTTATGTAAAATATTTTGTGTCTTCGAATCCTCGACTCTACTTAAAATAAGCAATAGTGCCGTTGGAGTGGTATTTACATAAAAATAAATAGAGACCCCAACTTTATGAGTTGGTTTTGGGATCTCAAATCTCAGAAACTTTGGGGGCAAGCACTATCGAGACCTCAAACAAACAAACCCCCGACGCTCGTCCCATTTGAGATCAGGATTAAGGGGTTTGAAGTATATGCAGAGGGGCGACCGGGGGTTATACAGTGGGGCTACCACTCGATAGTCTCTCTGCTGCCACTCTTTTGAAAGTGGCAGAGAAAAATAAGAGAGGAAGATACAGAAAGTAGAGTTGGGCAATTAAAAAACAAGAATATTGTTGTCCACCACTCAAACAATCTTGCCCATGAACTTGCTAAATGGGGCAAACTTAATTGTATCAACATGTTTTGGAGAAATCCTCCTATCTGGTTCCTCCAAGCTATATTTTTAATGATTAACCGAGTGGTTTGATTT
>MVGT01002634.1:176453-186750 GCA_002174775.1 Macleaya cordata | reverse complement strand
GAAACTCAAATGTTGTTGCCCATGAACTTGCTAAATGGGGCAAACTTAATTGTATCAACATGTTTTGGAGAAATCCTCCTATCTGGTTCCTCCAAGCTATATTTTTAATGATTAACCGAGTGGTTTGATTTTTTTTTTTTTTCCCAGAACTGCTCTATGAACAAAGATCAAATTACTTCATTTTTTGTATTTATAAGTTTTTTTAGGTAGGAATATTGATCATTTTAGGTTTTATATCCTTGGATTTCTTCACCCCAAGGTTGCATCAATTAGATATTTCCAAGTTTTCTTTATTTTCTGCTTTTTCAGTTGAAAGTTGGAAGCCACCATAGAGGAAGAAGGCCTTTAAGATGTTGAATATGGATATACCAGAATCGATCTTCACCTATTGTATTTGTAAAATTATCATTAGCTTTAAGCTATGAGTGCAGGGAATAAATCTCTTGTATTGTTTATAAACAGACATTGTAGTGGAAATTGGAGCAGTACTTATTATTTAGCTCATTATTTTTTTTGGCCCTGGGTAACTTAGATTTAACTTCTTTATGCAGGGTTTCTCTCTTGCAGTCTTGTTTTGCAGTTGAAACTGTGTCAACTCTCCAATTTTTGCCAAAACTCACTTCCTCTGCACAATTTTCTACGTATAATATACACCCACGCCAGAGCAGTTGTGAGGCTGTGAGGTCTCTTTTAGAATCATCATCATCTTCTGTAGTTGCTCCTTTTTCTTCTTTGTTTAGTCCAAGATCAAATTTGTATCAGTTTCGTAATGATATTATGAGGCAGCAACATTTTAGATACATGAGCAATGCATCAGTTACACTGAAGATGGACAGGGATGTGGTTAGATTTTGTTTTGATAAGTTACAGTCTGACAAAAATGGGGCACATGCTAATGGGAAGAAAATGCCCAAACGAGTGAAGATGTCAAAAAAGGCAAAAGTGAACGAACTCAGGTTGTATCGCCTCAGGGCCAAAAAGAAGATTACATCCCCAAATCCAGAAGTTAGGATTAGGTACAAACTCGAAAAGGTCTGTCACACTATCAGTTTTTCCCCCTTTTCTATTTAGTCTTTACTTTCTTTTTACTTGTAGCTACTAGATCTTCTAACTATCATCTACTCCTTAAAAGTCTGATTTTCATCTTTTGAGATTATCACCTTCACGTTATCTCTGTATGACAATGAAATATTAATTGCACTGTTCTCTCTTTATTCTGTATTAGTGAGTTCATTTTTTTTAATCTTTTCGGAAATTTTTGTGGAAAGCATTTTTCAATCTTATTAGATGGAAACTGAACCATAAACCTTTTTTCTTTGCCTCCCATAGATTCAGTTGCTTTGTCATTGACCTATTAAGTAGAAAAAGAATGCAAAACAGAAAAGAAAAGAAAGCAGATTATACCGTGCTCTCTTACTTCAATTGACATTTTGTATTTTAAATTTTTAAATGTTTGGTGAAAAAAGGGTGGAAGGGGCCTCATATGTGTTATATGTGCAAAAGAGATGAAGAAACAGGTCCACATCTGTTTGTTCATGGTAAGGTGGCCTCTTCAATTTGGAACCACTTTCTTCAGGAAATGAACGTGTCTTGGTCCTTCACAAAGACATGTGACAAGGTTTTAGAAGGTTGGGTGACTGCTGGTTTCTCTGACCCAAAGAAAAAGGTTGTTATCAAGATGCTCCCGGCGGCAATTCTTTGTACATTATGGAAGGAGAGAATGCAAGAGTTTTTTAAGACATTGAACTAGGGATGGATAAAATGATTGATCAAGTGAAGTTGTTGGTGTCTTTGTGGGGAGAAGGTAGACCTGAATTTTGTGGTATTGGGGTTGAGTCTGTGATGTTTCATTGGAGGGATTGGATTTTTCAGCCGCCTTAGTTGGTTTTTATTTTATTGACTGGTGTTCATAGCCGTTATGGCTATTTTGAGTTTTGATTGCAGTTAGTATATTGCTTGTACTAGTTTCCAATTGATCAATAAAGTTATTTTTACCGGCCCAAAAAAAAAAGAAATTAAATGAAACTTAGAATGATAGTAGTTTAATATTACCTCTAACGTTTTGGTTATTGGTCAGGCAAAACGAAAAGAAGCGTGGCTTATTGAGAAACTGAGGAAATTTGAGGTTCCTAAGCTTCCAGCCGAAACATACGATCCTGAAATTTTGACCGATGAGGAGATATTTTACCTAAAGCGTACAGGTGAGAAAAAGAAGAACTATGTGCCGGTTGGGAGACGTGGAGTCTTTGGAGGTGTAGTTCTTAATATGCATCTGCACTGGAAGAAGCATGAGACTGTAAAGGTTGTTTGCAAGCCCTGCAAACCTGGACAGGTTCATGAATATGCGGAGGAGCTGTCCCGTCTAAGTAAAGGCATTGTCATTGATATTAAAGCTAACAACACTATAATATTTTACCGTGGGAAGAATTATGTGCAGCCAAAGGTTTTGTCACCTCCGGATACACTTTCCAAGAACAAGGTAAAATGTTATACATGCTTGATCGTGTGCTGAATCTGTGTTCATCTTATAGAATTGAGTAGTCTTATTCATTATTTTTTTTGAAATATGGAAGAGAATATTTCAAACTTTGTTACACTTGTGCATAGAAATGCAAGTTGATGATTTATTTCTGACATCGAAATTTGGCTGTTTGTTTTGTTTTTGTAGGTAGGTTAGGCAGAATTTCATGTCTGATGATACAAGAATTTGTTCAAATCATTATCTTCTTTAGAGATAACTGTCATCCATTGTCTATCCAAATATTTATAGTGATTGACTTGAAATGTCGAGTGATCCCATGGATGTGGCTTAACTCGAGTAAATATGAATTTAATTGTCATCATAAAATATTTTATTTTATGTCGATCACGGACACATCATAAAATACTTGCAGAGTGCACATTCTGCCCACTAGTTAAAGGAAATAGAGTACTTCAAAACTGTTATTATTATTTATCTTTAAGATAGAAATGAAGCTTTGAATGTGGGAAAGGGAGGATGGGAAAATCTTTCTGTGAAGGATCCTGTAAGGCTACCATTCTTTCTCTTTCAATTAGGAATTTTTTTTTCTTGTTTGATCGATTAAAAAAGGATTGTTTTTTCGGTTAACTTGCATATGAGCTACAAATGCATGTATATCAGTATATCTGTATATGTTTGTGTATATATTTGAAATAGTAAGTTATATAGGAATGAAGTAAACTGACTATATACTGATGATATGTTAACCTCAAGCCCCTTAAGTTTTGCTTTAGTTTCCTCTTCCAAATGTTGCAGGCTTTGGAGAAATATAAGTATGAGCAGTCTCTCGAACACACAAGCCTGTTCATTGAGAAATTGGAGAAAGAGCTGGAAGAGTACCATAGACACATTGCTCGGTACAGAAAAGGCAAAGAGGCTGCTGTCCCAGAAGATTGCAGAAAAATATCTGATGGTATTTTTCTCTTATACAATTCCCATACATACATTGGTTAAAAACTGGTTCTTGAATTCTAGGCTGAATTCCTCAAAACCAAGATGGAGTCTGTAAGTTGCAGGCTGTTTACTAACAATAGCTAAAACCCATGTATTTTTCTTGCTTTTGCTTGATAGGTGGAGATAGTATCAAGGACTGAAACCTAACCATGAACAAGGAAAAGAGAGCGGACTGCATGGTTTTTTTGCTGAGCTAATCAATCTGTTGGTTCAGTGGCTGCCATCTTCGTACGCATGAGAGGCTCCTTCCTTTCTTGGAAGGGAACAAAAAATCTTGAAGCAGTAGAAGAATGGCACTGCAGGCGTCAAAAGCATTTTCTAATTTTCACTGAATGTATCTTTGAATGGGGCAGAAAACTCAGCATCACTTCATCATCTGACCGTGCATTAGGAATTGCTGAATGGAGGAGGGAGTTTCATGGTTTGGCTTAGTCGTGCACTAGTGAAGTTGGAAAACGATTTATATGTTAAAGCTTCTTTTGGAGGAAGTTATTGATGGAATGGTTTGGCTCACTCACTGATCGATTACCGGACGACCCATTAGCCACACTACTTCTAGTAGTAGTGGTGGTGGTACTGCATTGTAGGTGGAGGAGTACTACTCTCTCACTCGGTTCTCTTGGATTATGGATAGTAATGATATTTTTAACTACAAATTATTTTGTAACTAATTAACTACTAATTAAACAAAAAGAGTCTGAATTTTATCTCTCCACAACCAATCAACTCATCTGTTACATAATATATTTTTTTTTAAATGGTTGTGGCTGTGGCTGTTGCTGTGGGATGCTTTAATATTTTTGATCCGCACCAACCAACCAACCAAACGCGACTTTCTTTTTCCAACTGTTATTTTTATCATCAATTTATTTTGTTCTCTGTTACCAAATCGAACAGATTAGAAACAGAGTCTCTCTCTCTCTCTCTCTCTCTCTCTCTCTCTCTCTCCTTGTTCAGTTTTACTTTCTCCAAGCTTTAAGAGCTCCCTTGAATAATCTCCATACAACTCTCCCTCTCTCATCTCTGCCCCTCCGCATTTGTTTTTGACACTACAATCTCATGAAGGGGTGATTATTACTGGTCACCCCTTAGAAAACTCCTTGGACTTGTTCCCCTTAACCAAAAAGAGAAAGGTTTTGGAGTTTGGATGTTGACGAAACAGGCTACCTGGTGTGTAACTCTCCGAGTTGACTCAAAAAGGCGCTCTCCACCAAAAGACGGCCGCCTTTAGCAAAATTAATGATTCAATTGTAGAATACGTAATACAATGAGTTAACTCAGTTAGCCAAACCCAACTCAGTTACTGAGTCAATGGACTTCCGGTCCAATCTCAGTTTTGCAGAGTTTAGTTTTCGCCTTTTCGGATTGAACAGCATTAACCAGAAAAAGAAAGAAAAAACGATAATAAAGTTCAAAAGATTTCGAGTTCATCAACATCTAGGGCATCGTTAACCCTCAAAATATTCTTTCGTCGAGTTGAGTTCGATTGGGTTCAGAAATAATAGACGAAATCTGCAATTCTTTGCAAAAACTCAGTGAGAGAGAGGGAGAAATTATCGAAACCCTAATCTGCAAATCTAAATCCCTTTTAGAAAGGTTTTTTATTCCAATCTCTTTTAATTTATTTAAATCTTTCTCGTCATGAACCATGCTTGTTTATGCTTTTTGATCAACTAAGTAATTTTAGTCCAAAACTCTGAGTTCTAGGGCTTGTTTTGGTTGATTCTGTGCTTCTTGTTGTTCCAAACATTTTTTTTTGTTTTTTTGTTTTTTCAAGAAATCAATCACGAATAGCTTGAACTCAATATTTAGTTTTTACGAAGTTTTGAGGCGTAGTTCTTTGAAGGAGCTTGATTCGTAGTTTAGGAAACTCTAGAGTTGAAGTTTTTCTAGTTACGGAATTACAATTAGCAAGTATAGTATGAATATTGCATTTCAATCTGACTGTTGTTCTTTCTCTAATTCGTTTTAGTTAAATGTTTTTTTTTTTTTATCAGTTCGTTTAGGATAAATGTAGATTATATGTTTTGTTAATTGCTGCATAAGTTTGTCTTTTAAACTTCAATCTTAATTGATGTGCCGAATTTATTCACTACATGTATAAAATTATACCGAAAAAACGACCTGAAATTCGGGAAAAATTTCAGGTTGACGGTGGGTGCGAGAATTGCGGGGTTCCTTGTGATTCCTGGGATTCCACATCCACCCTTGATTTGAAAATTTCGGGTGACTTTTTTGGGTACAAACAGCACGACTCAAAATTAAATGTTTAGTAGTTTATCAAAAGGTTTTGACAGCTCTTCCAAGTATCTAGTATCAATTGTATTTCTTGGTTTTAAGTTTGTTTTGCTTTGAATATTTTGTTTAGCAATATGTTTTAGTTGGATTCTATATTCCTCTGATTTCTTACTTATATTTCATCGTGATAAATGTTGATATCAGATATTTATTTTGCTATATGTTGAATAGCATATTTCTGATTGTCTATCTTCAGGTTGATCGTAGCACCAGTTAATTCTATGCCTATTGCTGTTAAATCGTTTAGATAATCATGGATCATCATCCACGATCAAACTCTGGGAACTTCGAAGACAATGTGGGGATTCCGGAGGATTTGCGTTGTAAAAGGTCAGATGGGAAACAATGGAGATGCAGTGCAATGTCCATGCCAGACAAGACTGTATGTGAGAAGCACTACATCCAAGCAAAGAAGAGAGCGGCAAATTCTGCATTACGAGCCAATATGAAGAAGGCCAAGAGAAAATCATTAGGAGAAAGTGATAGTTACATGGACAGTAAGAACGATGAAGAAGATACACCTCCCATGAGCTCCAAGGGTGGAGAATTCTCTGCTTCTTTAAAGCACAAAAAGGTTTCCAAAGTCATCTTAAGTATTCTCCTGAGTCACCTCCTCTAAGGACTTCATCTAACCGCAATCCTCCAAAACTCAATGATGACTTGCAAAGAGACATTGGACATTTTGATGAGAACCACAAATCTCTATATAAGTCGCCAACTGCTTCTGCCATGGAATCGTCGAGGAACAAAACTCAAAAGAACTTTGATGCCAATGTTCTGGCAGTGAGTGGTTTCAGAATTTCTTTTGCATTTCTAAAATCTACCTTAATGATGAGCTAATAGCAGCATACATGTAAATATTGCCCTTACAGGGTGGGTTGAGATCCACCATTCAGTTTGATAGACGTCTATTACACTTATGTGTCAAAATTGGGAGATTGTAACTGTTCACCTTTCGACTCTTTTGTGGACATGGCACCACAATTCATCATTCTCTATTGGTGAAACCACGTACTTTACCGTTACTTTACTCTTCTTTTTACTGGATAATAAACTGAATTTCTCTTGTTGCGCAGGAAAACTCTGATGGAAGTACAGATTCTTCGTATGGGGCTGGTGGGTTAAGATGCCATCAGTGCCGGAGGAATGATAGCGCCAGAGTTGTTTGGTGTATGAAATGTGACAGGAGAGGATATTGTGACAATTGTGCGTCCAAATGGTAAAGTTACATAACATTTTATTTTAATTGATCGGAAAAAAGAAGAAGCTGAATTGCAATTTTTAGTCGAAGAAACCAAATTACTGATAGACAATGTAGGTTTCCATCCCTTAGGTGTCAGTTTAATTACTGTTCTGGTTGCATGCTAAATCGTTTTTAGGTATCCTGACATCCCATTGGAGGAGATCCAGAGGGTCTGTCCTGCATGCCGTGGGACATGTAATTGCAAGGTGTGCTTACGTGGAGATAATTTGATAAAGGTATATAGTATATTAATTTTTTATTTGAAGGACCCTTGCAATAAATAATTGTCTTTACAGTTTCATAAAACATTTAGCTAAAATTTTTTTAGGTTGGACTTTCCATCTATTATTGTGTTTTTCTTCGGACTTGCAGGTTAGGATACGAGAGATAGGGGCCCCAGATAAGTTGCAATATCTCTACTGCCTCTTATCTTCGATTCTTCCTGTAATCAAGCAGATCCACTCTGACCAGTGTTTTGAATTGGAGCTGAACACCAGGCTTAACGGTAAATTATAATGTTCTGATTTGCACATATAAACATGGGAATTTATTTCCTTGTTTAAAGCATTAATACATGATGTGTCCCTCTTTTCCTTATCTCCAGGAACCAAAGCAGATATTCCCAGGGCAAAGTTGAATGCAGACGAGCAGAAGTGTTGGTAACTTCCTGATGCTTTTATTAACCCTCTACAACAAATACAGTAGATAAATATACAGTCTGAGTACATCAGATGGTACTCGGTACTCACCTTAGACTTTGAGATCTTGTAGGTCAAAAAGAAATATGTTCTGTTTTTCATAAATCTCTGATTAATCACATTCTTATAAACTTTTCAAGAAAAGAATTAATGAACTATTAAATGAAACATTATTTGCATGATTATGATCTTTTGATCAGGTTTTGTTCCTGATCTAGAAGATTTTCTAGTTGGACCTACTGAGTTGATTCAAAATGTCTGAATGCGCTCATGCTTCATATGTTGCAGAATATTAATCTGTCTCTTTGTTGTATGTGCAGCAATTGTTGCAGGATACCAATTATCGATTATCATCGACACTGTACGAATTGCTTGTATGATCTATGCCTTACATGTTGTCGGGATCTACGGCAAGAATCTCTAGTTGCAGTGAGAGGAAAATTAGCAGAAAACCAGATTTCAGAGAGAAGCCAGGAAGGAGCAACTGTAACAAGGCAACAGAAATTGTCCGAAATTAGAAGGAATTTAGCAGATCAGTTTCCTAATTGGAAAGCCAACAGTGATGGTGCTATTCCATGCCCGCCAAAAGATTCTGGTGGCTGTGGTTCACCATCATTGGCCCTAAGACGCATCTTCAAGATGAATTGGGTTGCAAAACTGGTGAAAAATGTTGAGGAAATGGTAAATGGTTGTAAGGTATATGATGACAGTCAGCAAGCTACTCCTTTACGTGACTCTAAGATGTGCCAATTCGCTCACAGGGAAGAGAGCAATGACAATTTCCTCTATTCTCCACTGTCTCAAGATATCAAGCTTGAAGGAATTGGCACTTTCCAGAAGCACTGGGTTAAGGGTGAACCTGTTATTATAAAGCAGGTGAGCGATTGCACTTCAAGTTCAAGCTGGGATCCAATGATTATATGGAGAGGAATTCGGGAGACTACAGACGAGAAAACGAAAGATGAGAACAGAACTGTGAAGGCTATAGATTGCTTGGACTGTGCTGAGGTACGCCTCTGTAGAACACCATTATTTGGGGAATCTCTGTTATCACTTATACATATTTGTACGTGTACGGCTTTTTTGCTATCTTTATCTCTTACAAAGTATCCAGACATTATGTTCTTGGAGTCATGCAGACAGACATCCCACTTTCTTGTATCCATCTCTAAAAGTTTTGGCTAATACTTGTTTCACACGATGACAGGTTGATATTGAACTTGGTCAATTCATCAAAGGATATTCAGAGGGGCGAATTCATGAAAATGGTTGGCCTGAAATGTTGAAGTTGAAGGATTGGCCGTCTCCCAGTGCTTCGGAAGAGTTTTTGCTGTACCAGAGACCTGAATTTATCAGTAAACTTCCATTGCTCGAGTATATCCATTCCAAGTGGGGTCTCCTAAATGTTGCTGCAAAGCTACCTCATTATTCCTTACAAAATGATGTAGGGCCCAAAATTTTCATTTCTTATGGGACATATGAGGAACTCGGAAGAGGTGATTCCGTGACGAATCTTCACACCAATATGCGAGACATGGTAAGTGCCTTGGTTTCTTTCATTCTGATTTTAGGATCTAATATACAGTTGCTTCCTGCATCTGACTTTCAGTTTGAGCTGACTGGTTAGTTGAAATTGTCTTATGACCTGGGTTTTAGGATCTACTTCATCATTTACTCATTTATTGCTTGATATTGAATTTTATCATGTTTAAGTCCATAATTGCCATAATTCTTAATCTTTTGTTCTTCTTAAAAAAAATAAGGAAATCTTAAATTTTCTCATTCTGACAAAGTATAGTTACAGTTATAAAATCTGATTCCTTTCTCACCTAGGAGTTTCCTAGTGGGACCTATAAAATGATGGTGTCTGAATCTAGTTTCCATAATAATAATAACCCTCCCTATTGGACTCAAAAAGGAATTTGCTCGGTTCACAAACAATAAACCAATTGGATAGTCACAGTTATAAGATCAGATTCCTTTCTTGCCTAGGAATTTCCTAGTGGGATCTATAAAATGGTGTCGTCTGAATCCCTTGCTCAGTATTACATTCCCCCAACGCCAACAAGGTTTTCTCCTGCTACATGTAAGTTTACCCATTGTTTCCTCGTAGCATTGTATCTGGTGATTGTGGTAATTCTTTTTTAAACTTTGTCTTTTTCATGGTTTCCTTTGAGATACAAGTGAAGTAACGCAAACAAATGACTAATGTTCCGATCTTTACTGAAATCTCTATAGGTATACCTGTTGATGCATACCTTTGAAGTGAAATTGAAAGGTTGGCAGCGGACAAAGATTGAAAAAATACAGAAGACTTTTAGAGAATCCGAGGCGAAGGAATCTGACGTAAATAATATTTGCGGAAGCGTTTCAACTCTCTAAAAGAACACGATTTCTACTAATCAAAATATATTCATTATAAAACTTAATTAATTTTCGTACTAGGAGCTCTTTATATAGATAACTCCTCACCAAAGAGCCCAAAACTTACTAAAAACCTAAAAACTTGCAACCCAAGTAAACTACTAACCTAAGGACACTTTCTAAACATAAAATAACTCAAAAATAGCAATTTAAGACCTC
>MVGT01002634.1:113228-166826 GCA_002174775.1 Macleaya cordata | reverse complement strand
GGAAAGATAGACGTTGGGATTTGAATATATTAATGGAGGAGACTGATCGAGGGGGGGATTAATTGTTGAAGTTGTGGACTGTAGAGAGAGAAAGAAGAGAGAGAAAGTGGTGAGGAGGTTTTAATGAGTTTTAATGAGAAGGTGATATTTTTTGTGAGATTTTGTACAGTTTAATTTCTAACAATTAATGGCATCTACTACTACTGCTTCATTACATATTTTGTTTTAATGAGTTATAGAAGAGTAGTTGGATATGTTATTCATTGCTCTTCTTCAATCTTATATGTTGTAGTTATGTTTTGGTAATTAGGGCTTGAAAATCTTCCTCTACCTCTTCTCACATCACAACTTTTATATGGTTGAGTTAATGCACAAGAAGATCCGAATCTTTATTGAATTCTGATCAGTAACAGTAAGAGTTCTGTGAATGTGAATGGGTTGGTTTCATTTTTTGTAATTTATATACCGACTACGGTACCAGGAAAACCAACCTAATTTTGGTGCTAGTGCATGATTTCATTGATTTGCACCAAAAGCATGCATGTATACTACTATGGGATAGAAAAATGTAAAGTGGGTAACTAGAAAAAATTTCTCCATGATGGAAGATGATGGTTGGATGGTATGGTTGTACGTTTTAAATTTATGAAGTTTAATATGTGAAAGTAATGTTTAACTTATAAGATCTAAATTGTATTGTCGAACTCATTTACCAAATATATCATTCATTGCAAAAAAAAAATAATAATAATAATAGAAAAAAACTACATATTCGTTGCTTATAAAAAAAATTATAAAAATGGTAATTTAAGAATGTTAGCAAAATGATCACATCATTATACATTACAGAGTCTAGATTTCTAAACTACTCATATATGTTAGCGTAATTTGTGTCAAAATTATTAAGAGTGATCTACCCTGAAGCACCTTTCTCTGGGGTGAGATATATATGAACCTATTGAGAATAGCACTTTACCTTTAAGTCTTGTACTAACTCTATACAAAAAAAATAAAATAAAAAGAAAAATAAAAATAAATTTAGTGCACCTACTAATTGAGCCTAGCAACCAGTGGTAAATTGGCTTGATCATGTGAGGTTTTAATTGTCAAATTAAATGGGTTGTATCTTAGTAATTGTGACTTTAATCTAGTTTTCACTCTCAAAAATCTTAGTAATTGTGACTAGTTATTATAGGAACCAGATTTGTACTTTATGTGGAGTGATATTTAAACTTGTATGACCTGACATGGTGAAGGTAAGGATAAATACTTGTCACAAAACTTCCAACTTTGAATGATCATTAGGTTGTGTGTTCAGTGTTCTCTTTCAAGAAAACATGGTTAGGTGTCCTACACTCTCAGTGCTTTGGAAAGGTTGATAGCAGCAATCCAAGTATAGAGGGTTAGAGAGAGAGAGAGTCCATAAATATTACATAAACATAGCTATCAGAGATCTCATCACTTAAAAAAGTTATGATGAGGTCTACTTTTAGGGTTAAGACTGAAATTGAAAGGACCCAACAAGGAAGTTCCAGGGTAGCAAAGTGGGCTTTCATTACTGAATACCAAACAGAGACCCAAACTTTGGTTATGGATCTTTATCAAAAGATAGTGTTGGTCTGTTTGGTAATCAACAGATCCAACTGTCTCACTTTTTTTATCCTGCTTGCTTTAAAAAGAAGAGTTACTTTCTTTGCTTTCATTCTAACAAAAAAGATTTCTGTCATTTGTTTCACCAACCTATGGATATGTCCACCTAAAAAGCCTCCTTTTGTTCCAATCCAGCCATTGGAAGTATCAAAACATAAAATCCTCAAACACATGTAAGATCAGCATTTTGTAGACACAAATGTCCATCTTTAATGTTCATCCATTGCTTTCTTTTGGTAGTGGGAGACATCTTTCTCTTGGGTTAATATAAATCTTGCTAGTTTTAGAAATGAATAATATTTAGATGCACAAAACATTTTGCCAAAAATTTTACCCAACAGTACTTTATAAGAAGATGAAAATTAATTTTAAAGATGTTAAATCTCCAAAGTGGGTCCTTGTCCCTGGAGGGAGAAAGATGTATGAGCAACATTAAATGGATAGGTTTTACCAATAACCTCTGGCCTCAACTGTTGACTGGTTGGAGACTTGGAAGTATGGCAACCTTATTAGAAGTTCATAGGTTCAGACCCACCAAAACTATGCATAGGCAATTAAAATTGAGTGGAGGTGGCCTTTTACCCTTAGGACATGTTTAGATGGCAAAGATGGGAAGCACATTTTAGAATATGATTTTTGGGAGGGGAATACAAATCCATCTCCCAATTAATATAATGATCTACATAGTGGTGACATTTTTATTTGGCCCCAGAAGAAGGGGGCAATTCGAAACCCTTCTCATATATAAATCAAGTTTTAAGACAAAATATACATAAGGGTGTTCCATGATCCATCCCCACAATAAGGAACAAGATTAGTGAATGACATGAATTGGGTTTGGGTCCCCGCCATGCCTTCCATTATTTACAGACATGTTCTGGTTCTATTTGTATTTGGTTCCAACTTTGTCTCAATTTGGTTCCCACCTTTTCATTGTCCTGCGCTGCCAGTACTTGCTTTTTATCTTCTTGTCCAATATCTTGATACATTTACAAGTCAAAAGTCTAAGCATCGGTCCCAATTTCTACAGTTCTCTAACTTTTAAGCAATGGAGATCGAATCCGGATTAGCTACAAATTCAATCAATCTACCTAAAACAGCATTGGATTATGGGTTCACTCTTTAAAGATATTAATTACCTTGAACCATAATACATAGGTCTATATTAAATTAGGTAAAACCATTTTAGACTCTCTACAATGGGTTAGGTTAGAAGAGAAACCATGCTAACCAACTGTACAAAAACTTAAGTCATATTTGGATGATGAGGACTGGAATCGCATTACGTGATTAACTTTTTTTATAACTTACAATCCTATTCTTTAAGATTGCGGTTGCCAAAAAATTATAAAAAATAGTTAAAATAGAAAAATAATAAACCTATTTTAAAACTTTTAAACTTCCATAAAAAATTTATCGAAAATCAACAGTTAAAAAAAACGTCTAAAATATTTCAATTTTTTAAACACTAATTTGAAGGAGTTAGGCCAATTTGGGGTTGCCTGGTTGATTTGGCGTCCCCCTCCCCTATAGAGAAAATCTTGAGTTCGAACTTAGTTAGGTGGGTTCCACTCTTGTAATGGTTCCCTTATAAAAAATAAAAAAGAAAAAGATTTGAAGGAGTAAAAAGTTTTAAAAGAGAACATATTCAAGTTAAATCATCTCTTAAATAATCTTTAAGTGGCCCCACAAGAATAATGGCTGTGATGGGGTTGAATATGGATGGACAAAATAACCCCAATTTTCTATGCGTTTATGGGTTACTCTCAGAAGGGCTCGAGATGTAAACTGTTTAATAAGCAGAAATAAAGCTGGTGTCCAACTGAGCGCATGACCTCAATATTTTTTGATCTTTTGTTGCTTAATCACTAGGCAAGGCTAAACCTGCTGTCAGCTGCAGGTAGTGCTGCTTAGACCTGTAGCTCATTAATCCAGTGGTGCTTCACAGAGAGTTTGATCTCAGCACAGTAATAGCAGAGAGACACAGAGAGATCGTGTGAGTTAAGGTGAAAGTTGTAAGGCATTTATTTATTTTACTTTTTTTTTGTGTATTAGGGATTTAAAATCAGCTCATTTTTTGTGAGCATAATGTTATCATCATTTATGCGATTTCCACAAAAAATAAGCTGAATCAGAGATCTTTAACCCTCCAAACAAATCACTTCAAATGTTAGCTGTTCATTCACGTTAATTAACTCTAAATAACATGATAATGGTGTTAGAAGTTTCCGATTGAGCTGATTTTTTGGGAATATCATATAAGTGATGATAGAATTATACCTTGAAAATCTCTAACATACGAAAAAATATTTTATACCTTTCTCCTTATCATGTGCCCTAAAGGTTCAAGTTAACAAATTCCGAGTTATATTTATTTACTTTTTCTTATAAAGCTTGAAGGTTATAAATCAGTTCTCATTAATTAATTTGGCTTATCAAATCAAACCAAATTTTGATACCTATAATTAGCCGTATGGGTTAATGTAGGAGTGTTAAAACGGGTACATTCCAGTTCAGTTATTTATTAACTAGCAGAACTAGAATTTGGTTCCAGTACTCAAATAGATGGAATCTGGTTCCGCTTCCAACAGTCTTTGGTACTCTTGTTTTAGTTACTGTATGCACCACCTTACTTGCCCATAAAGAGCGAGCTACATGTCCACAAAAAGGTCTCCACTCTCGATCAGAAAGTTACATGGGCTACTCAACAGAAATCCGTGTAACAGGCCTACTCAAGAGTAACTGAAGCAGGCCCAGTGGGCATATTCATTGATCTGGATATCTGGTCTATAGATAAATCCAACGTGTAATTAAGGAAGTCACACGTGTACCTTCTTTAATATAACAAAGTAATTAATTTAAAAATATGGAATTAGGGTTTAACCTCAACTTCATCTACAGTTTAACTTTCCACCTAGTCAATTTTAATTGTCAATTTTAATTTTTTAAGTTTAGTACAATCAATATGCAATCTGTGTTATAAAACTACACAATTTATGGAAACTAAATGGTGTAATACTAGTATGTAAATATATATATCATGTAAAGGAAAGATTCACTCTTAATATCTCATAATCAACTTGATTTTCACTTGTATTACAATGGTTACAAATGGGGGGTATTTATAGGAGTAATGGAGGAGAAATACACATGGGCTGCCATAATATAATATGAGGCAGCCCATGTGGGCTGCTGCCCATATAGGCAGCTGCCCACTAGATGTGGGCAGCCACAATATTATATTACTCCCCCTTGGATGTCCACAATTCTAAGATAGTTGCCTCATTAAAAACCTTGCTAGGAAAAACCCTTAGGGACAAAAACCTAAGCGAAGGAAAAAAAAATACAAAGAAACTTAGAACAACGTTGAACTCGCATAAGCTGCCTCATTAAAAACTTTGACAAGGAAAACCCAGAGGGACAAAACCTTGACAAAGGAAAAAGAGTACAGCGCGATAATATCCAACTGGTACTTTTATAATGCTCCCCCTGATAAAGTAATCCTTCAATATCAGTCTGTTTGATGATACATATGTCTCATACCAATTCCATAAACTAGCTTTCGGAATGTAGTTGTTGGTAGAGACTTTGTGAATAAATCAGCATAATTCTCACATGATTGTATCTGCTGTATATCAATTTCATGATTCTTCTGGAGATAGTGAGAATGAAAAAGCTTTGGCGAGATATGCTTGGTTCTATCACCTTTGATGTAGCCTTCCCTGACTTGTGATATGCAAGCAGCATTGTCTTCAAAAATGACAGTTGGAACATCTGTGATAGATGATAAATCGCAAGAGTTTCTGATATGTCCAATTAGTGATCTCAGCCATACACATTCCCTGCTAGCTTCATGCAGTGCAATGATCTCCGAATGATTTGAAGAAGTGGCTGGAAGACTCTGCTTGTTGGATCGCCAAGAAAATGCTGTATCACCACTTGTAAAAACATACCCAGATTGAGAAATAGCTTTGTGGGGATCAGAAAGGTATCCAGCATCTGTGTAGCCTTTTATTTGTGAGCCATTGGACGGATTCTTAGAGTAAAACAATCCCAAGTCTGTTGTTCCACGGAGATAACGGAGAATTTGTTTTACACCTGTCCAATGTCTTCTTGTCGGTGCTGAACTAAACCTGGCTAGCAAGTTTACTGAGAAAGCAATATCAGGTCTAGTACATTGGGCAAGATACATCAGTGCACCAATTGCACTAAGATATGGTACTTCTGGACCAAGCAACGCTTCATTATCCTCTCTTGGACGAAATGGATCCTTTTCGACATCTAAGGATCTTACAACCATAGGGGTACTAAGTGGATGTGCTTTATCCATATTAAAACGTTTTAGAACCTTTTCAGTATACAATGTTTGATGGAGAAGAATTCCATGTGATTTGTGCTCCATTTGCAAGCCAAGGCAAAATTTTGTTTTTCCGAGATCTTTCATCTCGAATTCTTTCTTTAAATATTCTGCAGCTTTCGTGAGCTCTTCAGGAGTCCCAATTAAATTGATATCATCAACGTATACGGCAATGATAGCAAATCCATATTTTGTTTTCTTAATGAATAGACATGGACATATAGGATTGTTGACATATCCTTCCTTAATTAAGTATTCACTGAGACGATTATACCACATTCGTCCGGATTGCTTTAATCCATACAAGGCTCGTTTTAGCTTAAGTGCATACATATGGCGTGGTTTTACTTCAGGCAATTTGAATCCTTCAGGGACTTTCATATAAATATCTGTATCTAATTTTCCGTACAGATATGCAGTAACCACATCCATTAGACGCATGTCGAGTCCTTCTGAGACTGCCAGACTAATTAGATATCGAAATGTAATTGCATCCATAACGGGAGAATATGTTTCTTCATAATCAATCCCAGGTCTCTGCGAGAAACCTTGTGCTACAAGCCGTGCTTTATAGCGAACAATTTCATTTTTCTCATTTCGCTTTCTAGCAAATACCCATTTGAAACCTACAGGGTTTACATTTTCAGGTGTTGGAACTACAGGTCCAAATACTTCACGTTTTGTAAGAGAATCCAATTCTGTTTGAATTGCTTCTTTATATTTTGGCCAATCTTTTCTATATTTACATTCCTCGACAGAGTGTGGTTCAATACCATCATCATCTGTAACAATTTGAGTAGCTACTGAGAATGAAAATATATCATCGATAATGATTTCATTGCGGTCCCACACTTCTCTATTGCATGCATAATTTATTGAGATTTCCTCATTTACAGGCACCTGTTCCTTTTCAAGGGGTTGTTTCTCTTCAGGAGTTTGTATTTCTTTAGAGAGTGTGGAACTTTTAATAGCCTCTTCTGGAGTGCTATCTCGCATAAATTGTGATTGGCATTTCCGCTTCCGGGGAATAGAATCTTTTGAACCAAGTGGTCGTCCACGCTTCAGGCGTGCTTTGGACGACTCATTTGCTGCAATATTCATAGTTTGTCCTAAAGGGACAATACGTCCTGTTGGGACCTCAATTCGAGCTGGAGCATTTGCAGCAGGTACATATGACTTAGTTACTTTTGCTGCATCATTGAATGCATCAGGCATTTCATTAGCTATCTTCTGGAGCTGGACAATCCTCTGCACTTCAATTTCAGATTGATTTGTGCGAGGATCGAGATGAGACAAAGTTGGTGTATTCCAACAAAGTTCACGCCGTTCTTCAGGCGGCTGATTTCCTCCCCCTAACGGCGGGAAAATTGTCTCATCAAAGTGACAATCCGCAAAACGTGCGGTAAAAACATCACCTGTTAGAGGCTCAAGATATCTAATAATAGAAGGTGAATCAAATCCAACATAAATACCTAATCGACGCTGAGGGCCAAATTTTGAGCGTTGAGGAGGTGCAATAGGAACTTGTACAGCACAACCAAAAATACGAAGATGAGAAATATTAGGTTGATGCCCTAAAACAAGTTGTAATGGAGAGTATTGATGATATGCAGTCGGACGAAGACGAACTAATGCAGCAGCATGTAAAATGGCATGTCCCCATGCTGAAATAGGTAACTTAGTTCTCATAAGCATAGGTCGAGCAATTAGTTGTAGACGCTTAATAAATGATTCTGCTAGACCATTTTGAGTGTGAACATGAGCAACTGGATGCTCAATATCAATACCTACTGATAAGCAATAAGCATCAAAAGTTTGGGAAGTAAATTCACCTGCCCCATCAAATCGAATAGACTTGATTGGAAATTCAGGAAAATGTGCACGTAATCTAATGATTTGGGCAAGAAGTCGTGCAAACGCAACGTTGCGAGTTGATAAAAGGCATACGTGCGACCATCTCGCAGATGCATCTATCAAAACCATAAAGTATTGAAATGGTCCACATCTAGGATGGATAGGACCACAAATATCACCTTGAATCCGTTGTAGGAAAGTTGGTGATTCAATCATGACCTTTGTCTGTGATGGTTTGAGGATTAACTTACCTAAAGAACAAGCATTACAGGTAAAATCTTTGGACAACAGAATCTTCTGGTTCTGTAGTAGATGTCCTTGTGAGTTCTGAATTATTCTACCCATCATGGTAGACCCTGGATGTCCAAGTCGATCATGCCAGAGAAGAAATGCTTTTGGATCATTGAACTTCTGGTTCATGATGGCATAAGATTCAACCATTCTAATTATTGTATGATACAACCCAGAAGGAAGAGCTGGTAGCTTTTCTAGTATGTGTTTCTGGCACGAGATAGTTGAAGTAATGCATAGGTATTCTATATGATGTTCATTGATTGTCTCAAGGTGGTATCCATTACAACGGATATCTTTAAAACTCAAGAGATTTCTTTTGGATTTGGATGAATATAATGCATCATTAATATGAAGTTTTGTACCACCTGGCAATATGATGCTGGCTCTACCGGAGCCTTCAATCAAACTAGTCGTACCAATTATGGTAGTCACATTAGCCTCAAGTAATCTCAGGGTTGTAAAATACTTATTGTCACGAAGAATTGTGTGTGTTGTTGCACTGTCTACTAGACATATATCCTCACCATCTATCATGTGATTGGGTATGCCTTTACTTCTGCATTCCATATCCTTTCATGTACAAATAAAATAAATAATAAGAATAAAGTAATGATCACACACACAATACATATGGATATATATAGATAAAAAGAAAATACAAACATTAATAAGCAAATACATATCATAAAAGGAAAGTACAAACATTAACAAGCAAATCAAATAAAATACAACAAACTTTATTTGGTGAAAACATGTTAATTACCCAAAAACTGAACCAAGTCACCACCTTCAAAATCATAAAAAGGATCAGATAATTCCAAGTGGGTATTCTCCAAAGGATCACTGTTACAGCTGAAATTCATTTCAACCTTAGCTTCAGGCTTTTTGATAGAAGACTGGTAAAGATCTGCAAGATGTTTTGCAGTTCGACAAATACGAGACCAATGCCCATGCATACCACAACGATAGCAGATTTCTTCATAATTTTTACGAGGTTTATTCTGCAAACCTTTTCCTTTTTCTTGCTTCGTTTCTGTATCGTTCAACTTCTGGTGATTCGATCCAGTATCGTTCCACTTCTGGTGGTTCGATTTATTTTTATCCGTATTTTCCCACCTCCGGTGGTACGGTGCATGTCTGAAATTATTATGACCGCCTCGTTTACCATATCGACCATTCTTACCACGCCCATATCTACGTCCAGAAAAAGACGTTGCATGTGCTTCAGGCAGTGATGCAGAACCTGTTGGACGGGCTGCATGGTTTCTTAATAATAACTCGTTATTTTGTTCGGCTACGAGAAGACACGATATTAATTCAGAATATTTCTTGAATCGACGCTCTCGATACTGCTGCTGCAGGAGCACATTCGAGGCATGAAAAGTTGTGAAAGTCTTCTCTAGCAACTGTTCTTCAGTGACAGTCACACCACACAATTTCAGTTGTGAGGTGATTTTAAACAAAGCAGAGTTATATTCTGTCACAGATTTAAAATCTTGCAACCGCAGGTTTAACCAGCTGTGTTGAGCATTTGGGAGTATGACCAACTTCAGGTGATCATATCTATCGTTTAAATTGTTCCAAAGGGTCAATGGATCTTTAACAGTTAAATATTCAGATTTTAAACTCTCACAAAGATGATGACGGAGAAATATCAAAGCTGTTGCACGACTCTGCAGGGTCGCAATATTACCTTCTTTTATAGTATCTCCGAGGTCCTTAGCTTGAAGGCTAAGTTCAGCATCAAGTACCCATGAAAGGTAATTATTTCCAGAAAGATCTAGAGCCTCAAATTCAAGTTTAGTTAAATTAGACATAATTATAATATCAAAATAACAACTATACCTTTGATGATTGTATCTTCAAAAACCCACTCTTGTCGCCGAAAACTTGGTTTAGAACAATCGTGCTGATAACGTGTTATAAAACTACACAATTTATGGAAACCAAATGGTGTAATACTAGTATGTAAATATATATATCATGTAAAGGAAAGATTCACTCTTAATATCTCATAATCAACTTGATTTTCACTTGTATTACAATGGTTACAAATGGGGGGTATTTATAGGAGTAATGGAGGAGAAATACACATGGGCTGCCATAATATAATATGAGGCAGCCCATGTGGGCTGCTGCCCATATAGGCAGCTGCCCACTAGATGTGGGCAGCCACAATATTATATTAATCTGTATATTTTTGGGTAAATTTCTTTTTCCTTGAGTTGGAAGTGAAAACATGACCCCTTATTGAGTTTTTTTTATTCATAACCCATTTAAATAATTAGAATAATGTACCCGTTAGTAGTAGCCTTCTCTGCCCTCGTTGGTGGTAGCCGTTTCTGTTAGTGGCAACTTCAGCTTAGAGATGATGTCCATATTACTTTCTCTACACTTCTCACATGTCAATTACAACGTATCTACACCTTGTTGTAACTTGGGCATTAGCCCGTCCTGCCAAAAAAATATATATATAAATAGCATGCGTACCATTATATATATAAAAAAAATGAATAAAGACGAATACACTAAAAAAAAATAAGTTTCAAGTGTTATTATATAAACCAAAATTTTATTTATTTATTCGTCTTCCATCGTACACATTATCAGACTCCTGCCTATCTCAAACGATCTTTTAAAGTGCCCAAGAGGAGCAGATTCACAAATTTCACTCTTATAAAGGGGCTGCCCCCTTAAGCCATTTGGGCCGGCTAAGGGGCGCCAGCCCCTAAAATTTAGGAGAAAGAAAATGGATTGTGATGTGGTGGCAGCGGCGCACAGCTCTTTAGTTGTTACATCGTCTCCATCCCCTGGGTTAGATAGGTCAACCCGTCTAACCCGTAATAACCTGCCAATCCGTGAACTATCTATTTTTTAAAAATAATACTTTAGTTTAAATTCTTAATTTTAATGTGCTAAGTTTTAATTAATAAATTAATATTTTAATTATTAAATTTAAACTTTTTTAAACTTAAAACAATAATTAATAACTAGTTAATAGCTTTTAAAAATTTTAAGTTTTAGTGAGGGTCAACCCACTTAGGATTTGGATTAATCTGCTTAGAATTAGAGTTTAGAAAACTCACTTATTAAAATGAATCAAGATTAGGGTTGAATAATCTTGAATCTGTTAATCCGCCTAAGCTCAATCCTAACCCTAACCCATATTTTTCATTTTTTACTCAGCACCTGAATGCTCTTGCCAATAGAATAGTAGATATTCCAAAGACCAGTGTTATTGACACTACTATTTTTTATCCCTTGTGACCCAGTCTAATTTTTTCTCAAATTTTGATTGGTAATGACCTCCTTTTTTTTAATATAAATTTTTTATATAATAAAATATATAGGAGCTTTTTTATCCCCATCCCACAACCCAAAATACACCAGTCATCTTCATCTTCATCTTCCCTACCACCGGCGACCACCAACACCACCGTCGGCAACCGAAAAAAATTATTTTATTTTTTTCTTGATTCCCCACCTTTCCCTACCTCCTTCCACCACTACCACCACCGTTCCACCACCAGCACCACCACCATCACTACAATTCAGATCTGGAGAGAAAAAAGTGAAAAAGAGAGAGGGAGAGAGTGGGTAGAGAGAGTGGGATAGAGAGTAGGAAGAGAGAGGGAGGAGTTAGAGAGAAAGATGAAAAAAAAACAGATCTGAAAAACTAACGCTCGTAGTTGCAGCAAGGAGCGCTATAACTAATGGTCGGAGTCGCAACAAAGAACATTAATGTATATGCTCGTAGTTGTAGCAAGGAGCGCTATTACTAATGCTCGGAGTCGCGGCAAAGAGCATTAGTGTATATGCTTGTAATTGCATCAAGGAACGTTATAAATCAGGTCCTAATTTTTTGCTCCTTGATGCAAGTACGAGAATATACACTAATGCTCTTTGCCGCGACTCCGAGTATTAGTAATAGCGCTCCTTGCTGCAACTACGAGCATATACACTAATGCTCTTTGTCGCGACTTCGAGCATTAGTTATAGCGCTCCTTGCTGCAACTTCTAGCATTAGTTTTTCAGATTTTTTTCCCCCTTCTTTCTCTCTAACTCCTCCTTCTCCACCAACTCTCTATCTCACTCTCTCCCTCTGTCTCTCACCATTTTCTCTCTAGATCTGAAATTGTAGTGATGGTGGTAGAACAGTGGTGCTGGTGCTGGTGATGGGATGATGGTGGTAGTGGTGAAAGGGGGTGGGGAAATGTGGGAATTAGGAAAAAAATAAAATAATTTTTTTTCAGTTGTCGGCGGTGATGTTGGTGGTCGCCGGTGGTAGGGAAAATAAAGATGAAGATGACTGGTGTATTTTAGGTTGTGGGGTGGGGATAAAAAAGCTCATCTATATTTTATTACATAAAAAAATTATATTAAAAAAACGGAGGTCATTACCAATCAAAATTTGAGAAAAAATTAAGCTCGGTCACAAAGGATAAAAAATGGTAGTATCAATAAGACTGGTCATTCCAAATCACACAAATCACATGGTGTGGGCCTTGTTGTCCCACACTCCCACGTTCAAATCTAGGTTAACAAAATCAGACTCAACCGGCAGTGCAATAGTCACCACTCACCACAACTGCTCCAGCTACCACCTGTACAAAGAGTAAAAGTAGTGCAAGCAGGCACGGCCATTTTTGCCCATAAGAAGAAGAAAAAGGGTTGAGTTGTCGATGCAAAGACATTAAATGCATAGGCCAACTCACTCCCACTCCTTGTTAGTCCTCAAATGGAAAAAGATTGTGAAATCTTATAAACACTAATAATAATTAGTGTTTAAATGGTCCAATATCTTGAAAACATAAACTCAATTAATGCATCACTAAAAACAACCTCACGAAAACTGAGATTAATTAATATAAATGGGATTTTGATTTAATTTAATTTTTTTTAATTAAATGTATTGATTTGCTACAAATATTTTGGACAAAAAGATGCCTGCAGAGGGAAAAAGATGTGAGAGTTTGTTTGTATTGGTCGTCTTTGTTTCCGTGACTGTTTTTATGTGTGTTTTTGCTTGTGTTTTAGAGAGAGAAAGAGAAGGATATATATATGTATACAAAAAATGCAACAAACCATCTGATACAGTTCACAACCCCCTAATATTAATCAGGCATGATCTCTACCATTCAATCAAAGCCGTACGATAACAATTACTTATTCATGTAGAGATGTGGTCCTTGAATTGAATGGTCTGGTTCAATTGGTAGACATTTACTGAACCCCAAGTTCAGTGGAAACATCTAAACGATTCCCTAAAACATCAAAGTTGAGATTTAAGGAATGAAGCTTTGATAGTGAGAAGTTAGGAATGGAGCTTTGAGATGGTTTGATGTGACGGTAGTGAGATGAAGGATTATTAAGTGCCGATGGACTCTCCATTGGTCAAACCTCATTCTATCAACAAACGGACGGTATGAGGGATCCATTAGAAACCCCTCAAACCTCAAATCTAGGATTTGGGATTCCCACTAAACTTGATCCAAGTATTACTATGGGTGTCCATGGCTACCCTTTTATTTTATCCACGAATCGAGCAAATCTTGAACGATTTTCTTGATTCTCTATATATTGAATTCCTGGACAAAACCATTACAGGAACTAGTACTCATTTTTTTTTTTTTTGAATTTGACTTAAATTAAAGATAAATTCTCTTCGTGGGATTTGATACCAAGACTTACACTTTAGACAACAATATTTCCAACCACTCTAACAAGTGATCTTCCACATTGAAAAACCGATATCGCAATGCTCAAGAATCTATTGGAACCGGAACTGACAATTTTGATCCAACCTACAACTATTTGAGTGCCAAAATTAGAACAAACGAAAACTAGATTCGACTTATTTAAGAGTAATAATACTACTGTCAAATACACCGAAACATTTTCTTTTACAAATGAAGAGTATATTTGATAATTTCAAAATTATCTTTTTTTTTTTTTGCACACTAAGAAAAAGAAAAATATATATTAATCACAAAGAACAGAAGAATTGTCTTAACCTTTTTAACTGTATTCATTTGTGTTAATGTTATATTCGAAATCTTGTTGTAATTCCAAAGTTTTGTTTAGAGTTTTTGGGTAGAAAATTTTGAGTGAGTAAAAACAGCAAGAAATTCCGGCCCTGCAATTACTCTGCAGTTCTCTTTGATCACTTCTTTAATTAATTACTGGTAGAAATAAAATAAGAACCAACTTCCATTAGTTAACCCAAATAAATAATCCATTAACTAAACTACAAATCTCACATATAATTAAATTAATTAAAATCATAAACAACTTTTGTATTGTTGTGACTTATTAGTTATTTAAAATTTTAAATCAGATTATTGTAATCCCAACTAATATCAGATTAGTTTAATTCACATTTTTCAACACTTCAACTTGAGCCGATCGATTAAACAAGTCTGATGGCACAAAGTTTAGAAGCTTCATTGCACAGACAAGATCTTGCCCGGCGGAGCAGCCGAGACAATGACGTCGAGCCGGGGGGATGCTAACACAAGAAGCTTTGACGACGATGATCGATCGAACTAGAAAATAATTAATTAAGTCTTTTATTCCGTTTTTGTTTTTAATATAACCGCCCAATTTCTTTAAGGATATAACTTCAAGTTTGGCTTATGATACGAGTCTGATTAGTTATTTCTAAAGGTTAGATGTCATTAATGATGATTTAAAAGGTGATAATAGCTTGATTAATTCGAATATATTACCTTCAACATCACTATTAAACTCAGCATTCGAGCCATGCCATTGCCAACTACTCATTATTTTTTTAACGACAACAATGCTACTCTATAAAAGATAAGAATAGCAGTTTTAAAACGGATTACAAATTGATTAATTTTACATTATTTTATTTTGCAATTGAGCAAATTTGTGAACCATGTGTAAACATTATTCATTTACTTGAATTATTGAACCAATATTTTGATACTGGAATAATTTTTATTTATTTTTTGGCATATTAATTTGTTAAACATTCTGGTCTGCAACCCTCAGATTCTCTCAAGTCCTCAATGGAATAATACTAGAATTCTTAAATACCAAAAAATACATAGTTTTTTCTTTCAAATTTTCAATCTCTCAAAACCCTATCTCCTAATTTTATTTTTCAATTTTTGAATGGTGCCGTCATCCAAATTTTCTGAAATATAATAATGACCACTTCATAAGATAAGAATTTAAATTTTGAATTTTAAATGTTTTTTTTTACCGTTTATATACGTCAAAAATACGGTGTCACGTTACAATATGGGACCCAAAATACTAAAAACTTCAGTTACTTCAATACTTCTACTCTACAAAATCCAAATCTACAAGAAGAGAGTGAGGAGGAAGGGCCCAAGGGAAGATGGAGGATTTTAGGGGATAATGATGAGGACCACCAGAAATCTGTCAGAGAAATTTAGGGATTATGTTCTGATTCAGGGCTTTTTCAAGGACCACAAGCCCCAGAACCAGAACCAAAACCAGGTCCAGGTGTACCACATTTGGTGGGACCCTGGACCCATGTGATCAATCTTGATCGTATAAACTACTTGATACACCTTATCCTTTAACCATGCCACGTGTTTATTTGGATGCTGTATGAAAAGAGATTGAACGGTTAGGATCATCTAATCAGGTTTTGAGAGCTCTTAAACAGGGATAACGTAATGTGATTCCCCTTTCATCTAGCATATCTTGCCACGTGGACGGTCATTATCGTTACAAAGAATATCTGTTTGAAGTTTTTATCTTACAATGAAATCATTAAGAAAGCTGGAAGAGACGAAAACTGGGGACACCTGTCACCATTAAAAACAGAAGGCCGTTGCAAAGCACATTCTGGCTTGTGCAGTCACTTTCAACTTACGTTCGCAATAGTTTTTTACGTAGTTAAGTTAGGTAAAAGATGGACCTATCTAATTTAATACTTACGCTATATATTGGGCCTTAGGGCCCACCAACCAGATTAATGTCTGGCCCACCTCTTCATGAAAAATATCAGATTCATCAGTGATTATATTTATTAGTAACCGTTGGATTTAAATTCATTTTCATACAACTTGGTTTGTAAGCACATGATGAAAATTTTCAAAATCAACGGATAAAAATCATTAACTAGGCTGACTTGGGTTTGAGCCAAACTCAAAACTACAAGTTGACTCATGGACCATGGTTGGTGGGTGAAACCGATTTTGATCTGAGTCGATGGATACGTCTTTGACTCGGTCGAGTTTTGCGTGAAAATCCAAGCCAGAGAGATTCAACTATTACCGGGATAACTCGAACGAGTCAACTCGTGTCTTCCCCATTTTAAGATCATGCATCTTCTGTACTGTACATGCCTGAATTGGCCGGCATCTGCATCAGAATCAAACATGCATTACACCCACACACACGTGTTTATGGGTGTTCGAAGTTAGAGAGAGAAAACTAGAGAGAGAAACAGAGAAAAACAGAGAGAGAGAGATTGTATAACCATTGATGTATGATTTTCTTCCCTACTAGTGTACACTAAAAATGATACAATGAAATCAAAGATGAAACAAATCATCTTTGTTTTTCTATTTTTTTAATCAAATCTCTGAAATCTCTAAACAAGAAGAGACCTTCTCAATATCTTCCTCTGGATCTTGTAATATTGAATACAAAGAAGGAGAAGAAGGAGAAGATGAAGAAGAAGAATTCTCAGCAGCAGCAGCAGCGGCAAGACTTACAAGCAAATCAACAAAAGCACCAACAATATACCCATGATTCTTCTTCCCATTAACCCTCAAATACCAACTCAACAATTCCTCCAAACATTCCCAATCTTTCAATCCATGAGCTTCCACCATTTCCTCCATGGAATTTCTAAAATCCACATATGGGTCTTCAGAATCCATCGCCATTACTACACTCTCTTTAAATCTAAACCCACCTGCTTTAGCTTCTTCCAAGATCGAATTTGTATGACCAGGCTCAAAAAACAACCTCTCTGATCTCAATCCACGGATCACCATTTCTAATGACTCTTCCCCTGATTCTTCAGACACAGTTGAAAAACTCCCTGACTCGGACGAGTTAGTAAACCATGACTCAGGTGTATTCACTAACTCACCTCCAGCATCAAAATAAACAGAGTTAACTGTCTTGAATATATCATCTCCAGCTCTGAATGAATGGGTCTTTGGTTGTTTACATGAAGGCCATTGCCATGAAGAAGAAACAGTAGTAGTAGTACTAGACCTTGTTGTTTCTTCTTTGTTCTTGAAGATAGATGGAAGTTTCATCATCTTCTTGCCCATTTGATCTTGAAGAGTTGTTTTTGTGTGTGTTTTTTGAAGTGGGTTTTTGAGAGGTGGGGTGTTTAAATGGTTTTGAGGGATTTGAGACCTTTCTTTGTGGGCATTAATGGTGTTCAGAGAGGGATTTTAAAGAGAGAGGTGAGAGAGAGTGTGTGTGAGGGATAGGAGAGGAGTCTGGTGGGTCTTTCATGTGTGTATTTAATTGCAGATGTGTAGAATTCAATGTGATCCAATGGGTCATTTAATTTTTTAGTACTTTTTTTATGTTTAAGTATTACTTTTTTCAAACTTTTTATAAAACTCACTCAACCATATTTTTTTAATTTCCTATTTTTAGTCCAACTCCCACCCCCTAAAAATTTGCTGTCTTTTATCAAGATTTCAAGTTTTTAATCCTTAGGGTTTGTATTTTAGTGAGGGTATCTATCATAATTCATGCCTTCATGACATGGTTCTTCATTATGCCTTATTTTTTACAGCTTTGACCATCTATTATGTTTTTACCTGTTTTTGGTTAAGGAAGGGAAAATTTTGAAAGAAAAAAAAGAAGAAGAAAATAAGATATTGGTGGTGAAAATTGGGAATTAGGGCTTTTAAAATTGGGACCCATGGTCACGCGGTTCCCCATGTGTTTTTAAGAGGTTAGATGGAGACATGATGAGAGAGAGGTAGTACATACAGGACTTCTCTTTTTAATTTTTGGCTTTCAATTTGCTTCCATTTTTTGATTATGTTGTTTGGCACTTTGGCCTATTGAGACTGAATGGTTTGGTTGTTCTGATCATAAAAAGTTGCAGCCCTAGACAGAGCATCAAATGGATGGTTGTGTTTGTTCTTCTAGGTCTCCAAGAATATATGATCACATTCCTCACTTATGTTTAGATTTTTATTTGTTGTTTTAAGTGGTATATATATGACTGTGCTGCACCAATCTATATTGGACTCTTGTTCTCTAGATTTGCGCCATTAGGTATAAGGATGTATCGTTTTAATATACACATTGCTTTAATGTACATTAGTGGAAGACAAGTGCAATGTACATGATTATAATTACCACTTGTTTAATTTGGTTTTAGGAGTAATGTGCATGATACATTTTTTTTAAGAGAAAGGTAAAATTGAGTTGGGGTAAAATTCAAAGCCTCCAAACAACTTTTTATAGAAGATCAAAGACTCATATATATAATTAGAGGTGGCACACCCAACTCAAACTATGACTCATCAAATCCTATCTTAACTCACCTCCTAGTTAGATAAATCAGAATTATAGTTGAGCATTTCTAAAATGTTATTCGTCAATCGACTCTATTAGGGTTAGAGTCGGCCATGACTCGTTTCTTTATTTTTTTAAAAAAATGTCAAACTAATTAAAGTTGGTGTTTAAAAAAATGACCTATATCATAAACTAGTCTGAATTAAGATTCTTGACCCGCCAACTACCTGCCTAGGTCGACACGAACCCTCTCGTTGCCAGGTTTATATATAATAAAAAAAATAGAAAAAAAATTATACAAAAAAATAAGAACCAAAGAATATAAATCTATACTATTAGTTAAGAGAATGAGATTTTTTGGGGTTTTTTTTACTTTTGGTGTCCTTGAAAAAAAAATTGTTAAAGTTTAACTTCACTTTGAAAGGGTATAATAGTCATCTTTTGCTCCTGAAAAAAAGGATAAATTAGTAATTTTATTCTCACCAAAATATAACCGTATCACGTTTGGAAAGGAAATTAAATCTCTTCCATGATTTTCTCTAACTTTTTCTCTCCTTGAACTATCTTTAAAATCTCTCTGTAACTACCTACTTAATTTTCACGTTTCTCTCCGTAACCTGCAATATCACAAAATCAGTGTAAAGAATAAACCCACTGTGAAGAACACATGCAAGTACGTGCTTGTGAAAGTTTGAAAACGTTAATATAGTTCAAAATATAGTGGCTCAAAGCTACGTGTGTAATATTTTTAGTACTTAAAGTGTGAATATATATATATATATATATATATATATATATTTATCAAGCAACATGATAATGGATTGTTGAATTCCAATTGGGTATCTTGTAATCTGATCCAACCAAAATTTGGATATCCTGTAATCAATCGTACCTTGTGGACCAATTAACATTTGACAGTTGACACCCCTTACGTATATAAACATGAGGACGTCAGGTTAACTCCTCTCCCTTGATTGGTGACCATTTTATTAGTAATTGTCCTTACTCCATATCTACACCAACATTCTTAAGCTTTGATGGACAAGTCATTTGTTTGATGTTGGTCCAATAACCCTTTGCCAAGTGTCAAATTTTCATTGAGGAGCACAATATTTTTATGCTAGTTTGTATAGCAAATAAGAATTTCTTTATTCTAGACAAAATGTCAATTATACCCTGCCTTTTTTTATTTTTGTCCTTTCAACCAATGAGCATCTTTGGTCTCCTCATGCCCTAAATTTCACTAGAATGGAAAAATTAAAGAAGGGTATAATTTAAAGTGGGATTTGGTAGACTCTTCTAACAAACGTATATCTTGTTGTTTGTTTTAGTGAGAGAAAGTTGGTGTCTCATTAGGGTTTTTTTGTTTCTTATCTTTGCCAGGCAATTTCAATGAAACATACCTTTTAATTTTTGATTCATTTTGGATGTTAACAACCGGCAAAAGAATCACATTAAATGATAAGTTCAAATTCAATGAAACCCTCTAACAGATTTGATTAATTATTGATTCAAGTGCTAAGTATTTCTAGTCCTTGTTCATGCAACTGAGTGATACTCTTGTCGGAATTTCAAGATCGCAAGGTTTACGTGCTCTAAATAATCAATTTTTTTTTCTTCGAAAAACAATTCGAGAAAAACAAATAATGAAACATGTATGTCCCTTGTGTGTATAATCATTGGTAATTGGTAGGAAGCATCTGTTTTTATAGGTCTACTCCACAGGTGCACATGGTACATTGACTTATGATGATTAGCTTAATTAATTACAATTACTTAATTAATTAATTAGCCATCGTTTTACTTTTCGTAATCATAATTAACATATATAATCGGTGTCAACCCGTGATCACTTAAGCCGAAAATTCAATTTAATTATATAAGGTCACACCCATGATGAATTTGTGCTACAATATTTGGTATCATCAATTTCAGTAGCGTGTCTCCTAATATCAAATTTGCTTTCGTTTCTAGAAAGGCCAACTAGTGGCTCATGATTTAGCTAAACTTGCTTTTGCTTCTGATATTTTTTATTGGCCGATGAATCCTTTCCCACCTTCTTGTATTGTTGGCTCTATCAATTTTGATAAGTGACCTCTTTTGAGGCTATGCCATTCCCATTAAAAAAAATATAAGGTCACAGTCATCCACTTCATATGTGCCATCTTATAGACATGCATTTACAAAACTTTTACTTTAGAAACTTTTTGTTCATTATATTTTGGGATAAATTTTTTTGTAATTTCTGAACCACTTTTTTTTTTTTTTTNGTTTATAAATAGAGAGGAGGTCAACTCTTAGCCTTATGCAATCTGAGCCCCATCATCTGCTAAAGGCATAAGGGTTGTAGGTTCCTCTTTGGTGAAAGCCTCCATTGGACTTCTGCGATTAACTCAGGTACGACGATCAACTCTACTTTTTATATATTCAGTAAATCAGCATGCCTAGATCCAAGTATTAATTCTTACAGAAAGCTTATATTATAAAGGATTTTATGACTTTTTAATTACATAAATTAAACACTAATTTTTCTTATCTCTTTGCTGGTGTTTTACTTTCATTTTTGGGACATTAGATTCATATAGTAGTTCAATAACATCACTTTCACATATTAAATTTAATAACTTTCACATAGTAAACTTAAAATTTTAAACATACGTATACGTACCTGTGTTGTCGACTAGTTAAAAAAACAAAAAAATTAGATAATCTAACTTCATAGTCATGATAGTGAGCTTTACGTGCTATAAATGTAACACTTAATTATTTAGGTTTATCCAAAGACAGATACGTACTTAACATAAGATAAGACTCTAGCTAGTACAGCTGAATGATTCATTCATTGTACCGACCTTAATCATTTTTAATAAGAAAACTTCAGTTGATGATTAATTAGTTGTTATATGAAACAAATTAATTAAAGTTCAATTTTTGGTAGAGGTTTATATATATAAGAAAACCCTAAATAGAATAATTTAGGGTTGTTGGGGGATTATATTATGAGATCATGTTTGTAAATGATAAGGATGAATTAATACAAGAGAATAGTATGGGAAGAACATGGAAGCAGCCTTTTGAGTAAAGTTTATTCACTTGGCTTTTGGTTGGGGGTACATCAATTATTTTAGGGGTTTTTCATGGCTTTTTCAGCAAATATTTTGTAAAGAGGTTGTTAAGTTGGTCTAATGCAACTTTTGGGTTTCCTGGCAGGTGGGTGGAAAGAACACTTCAACATTTTCTTATACTCTCAAATTGTGAAGTCCAATACTCTTAAAAATGGACTGGATATGCTGGTTCATGATTTTTAGATGAATATTATCTGCCCCTGGTAGACATTATGTGATATACATTGTAGCGTCTGTTTTTCATAATTCGAGCAGGTAGACCTAGTGGTCTTTCACCATGATTCTTCCATATAATTCAAATATTAAACTGATAGATTAGCCTCTTTATCTTTTTGATGTAATATTTACTATTATAATAAGACTGGCTAATTAATTTTGAGCAGATGTCAACTGTATACTTGTGTGTCTCCGCGAAAGACATTTATATATGTCCTAGGTACAAATGTCATTCACTTTTTTTTTTTCTCATTTTGCACAAATAAAAGATATACTTGAGTATTAGAACCCAAGTCAAGACTGGATTGGGATGTGATCCATACAACTAAACTGTTCCGTACAAAATTATAAGAACTATTTGATTATTACAAAAACCATATAACCATTCGTGCACGTAGAACGCCAGTGCAGCCAATTCCTAATAGTATTTAATAAACGTTTGAAGCTTGAGAAGAAATCGCCCCTGTTGTAAGTCTGAACCAATCTCTCATTTGTAGGTTAAGCCTGCAAGGCTACGTAGCAGGTGAGGGCCACAACTTAAAAAGTGTGGAAAGAATAGAGAAGAGAAGAAACTGAAATCTCTTATGTTGATATGTGGTTCCCCCTCCCACACACTCAGCCAATTTTTTTTTCTTTTTCTTTTTTGAGATCTAGGGTATCCGAGTCTCTTAGAGCACCCGACTAGTCCCTAGGGTGTGAGCAGACCTCTCTATCCACACACAACCAGTTAAAATCTTATTGTGAGAGTGGCCATCACGAGGACACACTCAGCCAATTAACCCTCATACGTATGTTTGAATTTTTGAAGTGATAAGAATCAACTTGTGTTTAATTAGCTTACTCAAGAGCAGCCTAGCTAATATACCAAGTTTTTCTCAGATGATCACACTCTCCTAATCATTTTGTATGTTTAGAGCCAATGAAAAATGTTAGCCATGGTCCTCGCGAGTGCGTAGCTGTTAGCCTTCTTCTGGGTCACGTACATGGCACCAAGAAAGGCTAGCGACTAAGGCAACATAATTGACGCATGAACCACAGGACCAGGAGTCATGGAGGGCTGGCTAATTATAGACCTTACATATATAGCTCTCGGAAACCATCAGGGAATGGCTAAGTAGTTGAGCTCTTGAATTTCAACATGGGTGTCATGGGTTCGATCTTTCTGATGGCCACTCTCATTAAATTCTGACTTGGTTGTGTGTAGATGAGAGGGGTCTGCTCACACCCCAAAGAATAGTCGGGTGCACTATGTGGTGGCCCGGACACCTTGGATTCAAAAAAATAAAATAAAATAAAATAAAATATATAGCTCTGCGACCTTAAAACATTAGGAATTGAACTTAGGATTTCTTAAAAAGAGAAAACTGGTATATAATACAACTGTAATTCTATGCAGTTGCACTAGCATAAATATATATTTGATTCTCTCCTATTTCTTCTTGTAAATATTCTTTTATTATCTCCATTGCTTCGACTCGAATCCCGCCTTCACAAGTCCTGCTGTCGGCAATTTTAACCTCAAATTTTATTATTTTTTTTTTTTGGCAGAGATGCTACTCAGTAAACAGCTCCGTTTTAACGTAGAAAATAAGAATCACCTCAGTTTCCGCCGACGAAATCTGTTCTGATTTTCACATTTATCTGAGAAACAGCAAAGATGGTGAAATATTACAGGATCCAAATCCAATTCAACATAAGAAAATTTNTGATAGCCACTCTCATTAAATTCTGACTTGGTTGTGTGTAGATGAGAGGGGTCTGCTCATACACTAAGGACTAGTCGGGTGCACTATGTGGTGGCCTGGGCACCTTGGATTCAAAAAAATAAAATAAAATATATAGCTCTGGGACCCTAAAACATTAGGAATTGAACCTAGGACTTCTTAAAAAGAGAAAACTGGTATATAATACAACTGTAATTCTATGCAGTTGCACTGGCATAAATATATATTTGATTCTCTCCTCTTTCTTCTTGTAAATATTCTTTTATTATCTCCATTGCTTCGACTCGAATCCCACCTTCACAAGTCCTGCTGTCGGCAATTTTAACCCCAATTTTTTTTTTTTTGGCAGAGATGCTACTCAGTAAACAGCTCCGTTTTAACGTAGAAAAGAAGAATCACCTCAGTTTTCACCGACGAAATCTGTTCTGATTTTCACATTTATCTGAGAAACAGCAAAGATGGTGAAATATTACAGGATCCAAATCCAATTCAACATAAGAAAATTTAAATCATAAAATTATAAAAACAGTTGGTTACCATATGTCTTGTTAAACTTCGGTTGCATCTGTTCATAATTTATCTTCAAGGCTTGTATGATCTGTAGGGGATTTAAACCGGGTGTGATATTAAACCGACACCCTGAGTAAGTTTAGTGGGAACCCCTAAGTTCAGGGGCATTTAGCCCTTGCACCCTACCCATAACTTAGGAGGTCTTGGGTTCAAATTTTTTTGGCTGTGATTTGCCATTAAGTTTGACCCATGTAATATATTAGTGCCCTCTCTTCGTTCGTGGTGGTGATGTCTCTTCACCCCTTTGTGGCAAGTGGCAACCTTCGTATGCTCACAGATATTGATAGTTTTCCTTCGTCCGTAGTAGCGACTCCTTTGCATGATCTTGGCAATATATCTGCACTCCTCACATACCTATTGCTAGCCGTCAATGGTATTTATTCGCCTTGTTATTATAATTTAGGCAATATTCTCTTCTATTAAAAAAAAAAATCATGTGATCTCTGAGTTTAGCAAGAAGGAGATAATCCCTTACAACGAGTCAAAGTGAGGAGTGGCAATAGTCAATCCATTGCCATGAACAACTTTTCATCACCAAAAATTATGTGATGGTTATTCCATCACTCCCTTAAGAATTCCTTAAGGGAGATAGTTTGGGCCAAGTCTGATGGTGTAGAGATTCCACTAGAGATCCTTCCATCCCTTAACATTAGACGTAGGAATACCACTGAACTTGCCCTTAGATTAAGTATATAAAAGACTTCTTTTGTCATTGTAGAAACTTATGGGTTGGCCCATATACATGTAACTCTACCATGGAAAGTATGTAAGATTTTTCAGTAGTTTTGTGAACTAAGGTGACCACGATATCCAACAAAGAGTTCTTAAATTTCTTTTCACACCTATAAATGTAACCTACATTTCTTTGACTTCTTCCCTCTCAAATAACCATCAAGCACAAAAATGCATCCCCTCCGGTCCAAAACCATAACACTTCAAATGTCCATAGGGACATTATTACAAGCCTTGTATTTTTTTTATGCAAGGCCACAAACTATTTCACGCGTCAGCTACAATCCAAACCAACTCTTCCACAATAAATTAAGAAGTAAAATAAGTCATCGTTACCCTTTTTGAAGTTTACCTAAACAAAAAAAAAAAACTCGAAAACGCCAAAAGCCATATAAAAGCTCAAACCAACTTGTATTAAACTTTACTAAAAGAAGATTGTGGCTAGATAACAAATGTTTACTCAAATATCTAACAGTGTATCTTTTGTTGAAGTTAGGTGTCAAATTGTCAGTTTCCATTATTGTTGCAACTAGTATACATGAGAGATGAGAGAGACATGTCTTATGTAGTTGATCTTTGATGTGACTCACCACTAAAAAAAAATAATAATGGAGATCCATCCTCTAGTCTCTTTCATCTGATTTTCTTCTATCCTATACTACCCTACCCTTGTATTTTATTTCTGCTTCTGTTCTTCAATCACAATTTGTTGTTGTTGCATCTTATTAGATTCTTACCTATCATCAAAAAAGTCTTATTGTCTGATTGTTAACCCCAATTTATCTTCATATTCAGTCTCACACAAAATATTAGTCTGTAATTGAGACAAAACCAAGAAAAAAATTCACTTTAAAATTCAATCTCAATCAAAGATCAGAGAAAATGAATCCTCAAACTAATTTACCTTCAAATTCCAAAGACTCTACCACCTTCAAGAAGTTTTTCAAAAACTCAACTTCAAGAAGTTTTGCTCTTACTGCAACTCCACACCCCACCTCAATGTCCCAACAGCAAGGTCTGATTGTTGACACCTAATTCAACTTCAAATTCACTCTTCCCAAATGCCAGTTTAATTAAACCCACAACACCAATTCACCTTCAAATTCCATCTCAACCAAATACTAGTTCAATTGAACCCTCAACACAAATTAAACTTCAAATTCAATCTCACCTAAAGATCAGTGTACTGAATCTCCAAAACCAATTTACATTGAAATAGAATCTCAACACCATTACACCTTCAAATTAAAATCTCACCCAAGGACAAGTAAAATTGAATCTCCAATATCAATTCACCTTCACCTTCAATCTCTCACCCAAAGATCAGAGTAATTGAACACCCAACAAGAAGTCACTTTCAAATTTCAATGTCACCTAAACAACAGTATAATTGAGACCCAAAACCCATCACATCTTGATCTTCCAACATTCCTTCTCACACCTCCAGTCCAGTGATGGATTCCAACTACAGAAACCCATTTTGTCAAATTGTTGCAACAAGGGTCTCATCCTATCTCAGACAAAATTACTACCTTAAATGATGTATTATAATCAACAAGTTCTAAAATTATCTTAAAATTAGCCAAAACACTATACAAACAATTAACCCCAAATAAAACTTCAAAAAAAAAAAAAAAAAAGAAGTAAATGACTAATTAGAGAGTTGTTTTAAAAAGTTAAAATACTTCCAAGCCATACAAGACTCCGGCATGCTTCTCCGGTCCATCTTTAGCAAAGTACATCTCTTTAATTTTCTGGAAGGCATGCCATGTCAGCAAGCTATCTGAACCGGCTTGATGGCATTTTCCGACCGCCCTGTCCACCTCCAGCGCCATTGCAACCCGGTCTAACCCACCGTACAGACTCTCACAGAACCGCATCAGATGTTTCACATCGTAAACTTTTGTTCCGAAAAAAACCCTAAGAAGACCCAGAAACTCTCCGATCTCATCCGGCAAACTACGGCATGTCAAGATCTTCACCAGGTACCCGAAATCGTAAGCGCTGTGAAACGTCACCCAACTCACTGAGTCATTACAGACGAGTCCCGAAGACATCATCAACTCAGCAAATCTAGACGACTCAATTCCTTTCTCACTGTTTCTCTCGAAATCGATCCCCTGTTGTCTCAACAATTCAATTGAATCCGAAGCGTGCAGATCTCTGGAAACATCAAAGTCTTTAAAATTGAATTCCCAAATGTACCTGTTTCCTGTACCGAGATCTGGAAGATTTCCTTCGGAATCAGAGATTGTGAGACCAACCTGAATGAGTTTCAAGGAATCAACATTGGTTTTGAGTATGTGGTAATGATCGGAAGGTTGGCGTTGACGGAAGTAGGGTTTATCTGTATCATCAAGACGGTAAACGATGCCAGGAAATTCTGTGTCCATGGAGATAAAAGGGAATCGATCGATTATATCTTGAATCAACTCGAATTCGGATTCAAGATTTTCATCCCAGACTTCTCGGATCACAATTGGTTTCTGATTCGAGCCTTTAGAGGACATGATCGTTACTGTTCTTCGTCTCTCTTTCTCTCTCTATCTTCTATCTCTATCTCTGTCTTTCTCTCTCTAGATAGATTGGGGTGAGAAGAAGAAGATCGATCAATCGATTCTTCGAACACTCTCTCTCTCTTCGACTGCAAATTTTTCTAGGGTTAAAAGAAGAGTTCGAAGATCGAGATGATCTTCGGATGATTTTTTGATGGTTCTTCTAGGGTTAGTGGCGAGAGGGGGAGGAGGGGGTGGTTTTTATAAAAGTAAAGTACGTGCTGGGGGTGCGAGGGTAGATAATGTTGATGACGGTGATGTTTTGCTTGGAAAGTGGAGAAGAAGAAGACGTGGGTCCACTAAATCGACGGTTCTCTTTTAAAATTGATTAAATTATCATAGAATTTTAACGGTTGATTTTAACCTAACTTATTTTTTTATTTAATTTGACTCTTATTAAAAGCAATTAATTTCCAGATGGCAGATGATGTGTATACAGACATGCAAATTACACACTGCTTCATGCCTGCCTTCAACTAATCTTTATTCATAAATAATTTTCATTGATGGCGAAAATACGTTTCATAGTGTACAGTGAAGGTTTTACGCGTCACATAATTCATAACTAGGGTACATTCACACAACTATCCATGTTTGGCCAAGGTCCATACACGCAAAATCAATTAATTATAAACGATCTCCTTTTTTGAAAATGAATTTGGCAGTCGTTGGGTGTTAATTTTGAGTGAAGATGTTTTTGTCATCGTGTAGATCTTTTTCATCAAAATCAGTTCATTTTAAAATTTATAATTGCTTTGTCTAATAATTCAAAATCTACGATGAAATGGATGGCTCGGACAATGTTGCTTTCTAATTACCTAATGATGCGATTATAAGTCTTAAATTGAAATTTTTTTGTAAGGATAAATTACATGGTAAGAAAACATTTTCACCCGAAACTATCCTTTCGACCATTTACATCTTTTATAACCGAAAAGGCACTTTCACTTAACTCGGCTTCTAATCTAATTTCCTACTATGGATTTCATCCAATTCATAGTATTATAAGTCTAAGAACAATTTTTAACTAGCCGCTTCAATTCTAATTTCATCCCCGCTCTACATGTCACCAACCCAAAAGAAAACATGTCATTTTTTTAATTTTTTCTTTTTTTTTTTTTACTTTCTTTTTCTTCCTTTTTCTTTTTGCAGTAGTCAACTTAAGAGGGAGATGGATCCCGAGACCGCACTCAAAATGGGACACATAACTTCTTCATTTTTTTTTTTAATGAGACACAACTTGGAATATCACATAAGAACCCCACTAATTACAACTATATTAAAAAAATAAAAAGTAGAACTATATCAGGATTTGTATGTAACTGTATTATAAGAGTTAAGCCTGATAATTTTGGGCGTCATTAGTATTTTTTTAATTGATAGCTAGGTCTTAGGATTCGAGAAGATGGTAGGGACTTGAGGGGGCACATGAATAATTATGTTTGTACCCCATGCGTACATCTGTCTAAAAAAAAAGTTAGAAAATTTATAATTAAAGTAGTGTTAAAGATACTTTTTTACCCTTTGCTTTTTTATAATTAACACCAATATCAGTTTAGTAAAAAGTTAATAAAAAAAAAAAACTATTGTTTGCCTCTAATGTCACCTTTAATTATATTTTGGGATGAAGATTTTAAGTAGGAATTTTGTAGGACTAGGGATTTAGTGAAAAACTAATTAGAAATCATGTTATAAATAACTAGTTTTCTACAAAATTCTTAATCCCCACAAAATCCTTACTTAAAATCACTGTCCAAATAAACCATAATGGATCGGCTTACAGTCTTATATGTACACGTTATATGTACAGGTTCATGTAGGGCCCACATTAGGTTGATCTAAGGGCTGAGTTTTTATGAGGATGTTCTCCTCACCACGTAGATCATATTCACCAAAAATCAGTCCATTCTAAAACTTCTAGCCCAATCAACAATTGATCGGAAGTTGATTAAATTTTAACGGTGAAAAATGAACGATGAAAAAAAGAGTCAATTTTTTATGGGGTTAGAAGTTTTAGAATGAACTTATTTTTAGAGAAGATGATCTACATGATGAAGAGAACATTTTCACAAAAAATCAGACCCTAGATCAGCCTCATGTGGGCCCTACAAGAACCTGTACACGTAACCTGTACGTATAAGGCTGTAAGCCGATCCGAACTCTATATATCTATACTATTAGTTAAGAGAATAGGGTTTTTTGGGGCTTTTTACTTTTAGTGTCCTTGAAAAAATTATTTTTTGTTAAAGTTTAACTTCACTTTGAAAGGATATAATGGTCATCTTTTGCCCTTGAAAAAAGGATAAATTAGTAATTTTATTCTCACCAAAACATAACCGTATCACTTTTAGAAAGGAAATTAAATTTCTTCCATGATTTTCTTTAACTTTCTCTCCTTAAACTATCCCTAAAATCTCTCTGTAACTACCTACTCAATTTTCACGTTTCTCTCCGTAACGCGCAATATCACAAAACCAATGTAAGGAATAAAAGTTGACAGTATTATTTTAAATTTGATATGACTTTTGGAAGCCTTGAAGGTGTTTATATGCTTGGATGAGGTTCACCTTCACAACACAGAAAGGACTTCCTGAAGACAACGTGCAGTTTATGATCATGAATATAACGACTGCTGGGAGGTTCGAGCTTTAGCCTTTGGGAAATTTTAATCGTAATCCGCATTTTTTTTTTGTTTTTTACTCAACTAATTCTTACACTTTGCGTACACCCTGCCTAGCTCACATGAAAATGATACGGGGTTAATTTTTTTTTTTTTTTTTCTGAGGAGGACGATCTCTTCACCCATAAAGATCACCCTCTAAAAAAAGAAAAATTAAAAAATGCCATCTTGTAAATTAAATTGTTTGACATTCACCCATTGATACAAGTTGATATCGACAGTTATCTTGGAATTGGTCGGGCCTGGTACCCATTGGACTAATAAGAAGGGACGAGTAATGCTCTACTCAGCCGCCGAAATCTGCCGTGAGATGTGGCATTAACCAACACATTCAAAACAAAATCTTAAATGTGCAACAAACTGTCACATCCCACGATGTGGCATCACCTCAGCCAATAGATTCAAAACAAAGCTTTAAATGTGCAACTGCCACATCATGCAGGGAATGAATGGTGGGCGGATGGAGAATGCATGTTGAGCATTTTCTTTAATTAAGCATGCAAGTGGACTGAAAATGCAAATTCGTTACTCCGAGTCAAGGACGGCTGCCCTAATATAAAAAGGATTGACCAGATGTAATTTTAAGTACGTATCTACCATCTTCATGTTCAATCGTGAACAGCCACAAAAGCTACATCTAGGAAGAAGAATAGATGAAGATGCTAGGTCATGTCCAAATTCTAGTTGTGGAAGCAGCATCAAACGATTTAACCAATTTTTACTGAGAAAACATAATGATTTCGTGTGAGAAACTGGATTGATTTAACATCAATGAAAGTTAAAACAGTAGACGTGGTACAATCTTACTGTGTAGGTTTTCTAGTCTATTCCCAACTTACTTGCCAAAGAAATAACAGAGAAATGATCCTCTCCTCATAAGTCAAAACTCTGAAGCACATTCATTAACAGGTTGGAAGAAATGAAATGCAGAATTCATTCTTCTTGGGCTGTTCAAGAACTCAAAGAAGTTTGAAGTATAACAAGGAATTCCATCCATTGTTTCTTCCAATTAAGTGTGGCTCTTGAAGAATTGAAACCACTAAAATCGATTTTTTGTTTGTTTGTTTGTTTGGATTGGAAAATAGAAAGAGAAACAATAATCTCTACATAGGAGAGAATAAACCCAAATCTCTATTAAAACAACTGCACAAGTTGAAGTCAACAATGAAAGAGGGATAATATATATGATTTTAGTTTAGTTTTCAATAAGCCATAGGCAAATCCCATTGATCAATCTGCAATACTTCGTGACAAACGACAAAAAACAGAACGGGCATTCCAAAGATGAAATAGTGAAAGCTGAAACATGCCCATGGGGGTCCTTTAACTTTCACAGGACCCAACACAGTGTTATAAACAACAATACAAGGTATATATGCGATTTGCAATTCCACAGTCTATACTAAATCCGTCTAGATATATCAACTTCAACTAAAAGTATGTACCTTCAGGAGGCTGGACCAGCTTCCGGTTGTGGGGCGCAGCCATCTCCTTCTTCAGCTGTGTTAGTATGTCTTCCATGGTGTAATCCCTCTGCCAATTCGACAGCATCCCAAACTTCTTTGGTTCTACCTATAATTACCAATTGGACGCAATCAAATCTTTCAAGTCAGAGTTCCAATACCATTGATTAAGTGGTTCAAGTGTACAGAAATTCACATGACAAGTAACAACATCAGGGTAAAATCTATATCTGGATTTTAGCTATTGCCCCTGGTGTTTATGTTCTGATCCATAGACTGATCTTGTCAAGTTGTCAGAATTTGTCCTCTTTCCATAAGGCAAGAGAGATGGAGTATATGGCTGACAAAGTGCATCCAATATGTCTAACCATTTCCACCCCATGAGAAGGGGACAAAATAGATCAATGTTGTTGTAAACGGGGTGAAGATACAAATTGTAGTAAGTTCAATATCACAACAAACCATAAACTTTTTAAACATATAATGGAATTTGATATTACCACTCCAGTCTCATGGTTCACACAAGTCATGTTGACCCTTGAGTGGAAACGAACACTTGGAGGCTTCTCTGGATAATCCTTGTCGCAGAACAGCTTCAACTGATAAATGCGACCTTCGTGCACAGACTGAAACCAGTAATATGCTTATAAGCCATCTGATCGCACAACAATTATGAGAAATAAAACATGCAATCATGAATTATACTTTCACCTTATACACACCCAATATCTCAGGCTTGGACTCAAACACTGCTAGCACCTAACCCAACTTGACTCATTCAAAATGCTAAATAGTAAACTGAACAGCTTGTTATTTCAACAAAAAGATGAGTGGCATGTTTAATTGGAATTGACTATGCTTCGAGACTATCAGGCCGACTCTCTCATACATGTCAAAACCAAGTCAATAAAAATCTTAAGGACTCGATAAAGAAGCACGAATGTTCAACTTAATAACTACTGCAACACAAAGTTGATAGATTAAACCAAAGTACTTTCTAAAGTGTCAAGAAGAAATAGTAAACTGAACAGGGTATTGCTTGTAAATGCACATGCACTGCAAGAGGGAGAGAGAAAAAGGAAAGATGGATTGTTTTTGCCTGTACATGGATAGCAAAGCTTGTTATTTTAACAAAAAGACGAGTGGCATGCTATTTCAGAGCCAATGCAGAATAGTTCAAATGGTAGCAGAACATAGATGCACCAAAGACTGAGTTGGTTCTATATTTCAAACTTCTGTCAAGGGTTCTGGGCATCTATTTTGAAAAGAGCTTAAAGCTTTCTAATCTGCAATATCTGCAAAACTACCACCAACTGAGATGACAAACCAACTTAGCAAAAGCAGATTTTTTTTTTTTTTGATCGGCAAAGGCAATAATTTTTTCAGGAATACCTCTGAAGATATCTTGTCTTCCTTTCATCCTACACTAAACTTGATGGACAGAGAATGATGGACAGATCGAGAAAACAAAAGACCCAGGAGAACCAGAATATAAATAAAAAACCAATTATATATAAAAGTAATTCAAAATTTAGTATAATAAGAAATGATGGGCTTACATTGTGAGGACCAATTATAGTACCCGTCCAAGACCGCATATAAATGTCATCTCCATCATCCATTCCATAACTAACTGTGCCATCTCCAATGCCCTTCTCTCCACGTTCAAGCTCCTCTAGCAATCTGAAGTTTCTTGGAACTGCAAAGGAACGCAAAGACATAAAAACGCACACTTCTTGCAAAGATTAAGACTTAAGAGGTTGTTGATAAAGGTCTCTTAGATATTGATAAGAACTCCAAAGCAAGTTTATGCAGTAATACAGTATCAATATTCAGAAGAGATACAGGACTTTCCCAATGAATAAAATTTTAGTCTTTACTTTCTAAATTATCAAGTTGTTTTTTCTAGGAGCTGCTTAAAGCAATTACAAATGGATCACATTTAGAGACCTTCACACTTCACCCTCCCAGTAGTGACACCAAGAGCATTTCCAGAAGCAAGTGCAAGTGTGCAACACATGATCATGAATGAACCCAAACTCAAAAGTTTCAGAATAAAAATTAAAAGGTAATGATGTAAGAACACACTATAAATGTGATCCACAAAGTTTGACTAACCAGCTATATAAGAAGTATCATGAATAGAACAGTGGCATAAGAAGGAAAAACAATTAGAACTGAGGATATCCAAGGGAACTTAGGAGGTGGCTTGATAGATCATAAGAAAAATATAAGCGAATTAAGATGCCAGGGCCATGTGCCACAGACATTATTGATAGCACAGGCAAGAAGATGAGAAATATGAGGTCCAAAAAGACGTGGGTAGAGGTAGTGAAGAATGATCTGAAAGAAGCGTGCTGCGTCAAAAGATCTGGCCTAGATAGACCAAAATTGTAGAACAGAATTCATGCAGCCACCCTTAACTAGTTTATAAGTCTGTATTGATTGATTCGAGTATGACAGAGATGAACATAACTAAAAAAAATACCAACTTTCAATAAGGGGTAAAATCAAATGAATAACCATTAAATTTCATACATCAAAACCTAGATACAATCAATAAGGAACCGGATTCAGGTCATAATTGCCCAAAAACATGAATACCCATGAAATCTATTGAATAATTAGGCGTTAATTACCGAGAACAAAAAGATTACCAATCAGAAATAACACAAAATTCATAGAATCAGAAACACGGATACGAAACCATGAAAACCCAACATGGAATTAGGCCTAACCATTAAAATTGTACAACAGATGTGAATAAAAATCAATGAATTAGGAAAACCCATGAGTAGATTTGATCGTGATACAAAAATAAATAACTTGAGCACCAAATTGTGGATTAGAATCTTACCCACAATACTAGATCCACCAGAACCAATCGTCATTGATGATAAGAGTGTTTTCTGTTGGGGTGCTGAGATCTGAACAAATTTGCTGTATCGGGAAATGGAGGAGAATCTAATGAGAGAAGAGAGAGAGGTGGGAGGAATCCAAGACAACGAATAGAAGAGGAAAGCAGGAAAGAGAGATAGGTTAAAGGGTTGAAGCCACTTGAAGGAATAAAGTCGTCTTTTTGTTTTCTCTTTTTCTTTGGGTCCCTTGCTGGAACAGGGTGGGAATTGTAGCACCCACATTTTCTAGACACCCATGTTATAATACAATATTTTAGATGCAGCCCTTACATTTTGTGATTAATTTGATATATCCTCTAATATTTTTCGACATGGAATTAGGATTAAACTCAATGTACGGTTTAGCTTCCCACCTAGCCATCATTTTTATTTTTTTAAGTTTAGCCCAATCAATATAGAATTAGGTATGCACCTAAGAAGCAATGATATTTTTATGAGAAGAAGAGTGTATGTGTTGTATTAGTGTAGTGTTGTGTTTTATAATATTTTTTATTAAAAATTTAAGAAAAGGTATTTGTGTCATGTTAGTATTTGTGTTTGTGTCCAATCGACATGTTCGCGCTTTCAAAAAAATCTTTATATAATCAGTATGTTTTTTAGTTAAATTTTTTTAAAAAAATTTATTGCTTAGGATGATGATAGTGAAAACACAACCCAGTATAGGTTTTTTTTATTTTTTTCATCATAACCCCAACTTTTCAAATAATGGACATACTCCTTGGACCTTGGTCAAATAATCTAGACCAATACAAAAAATTTGAGCTTATATCAAATGATCGACAGGGTCGATCCTTGGGAGACCATGTTTCGACAAAAGGGTACGTCTTGACAAGGTCTATTAACCAGGGGCAGAGCCAGGAACTTATTGTAGGAGGGGCCAATTGATAAAATAGAAATTATTTTTCCACTCTAATTTTTTCTATAACATAATATTCTCTTTACTCTTACATCCTGTTTACACTGATTCTAGGGGCTAACACTGAGATGATTTAAGGGTTACATTTTTTAAAATATTTGGTGAGGATCCTCATAATTTAAATCATTCACATAAAAAAAATATCACATAGTTCTAAAAATATTTTATCACCCCCAAATGTTAATTTAAATTGTAAATTTTTTAATTACTAAAAAATAATTCAACAAACTTTTGAAAAGGTTAAAAATATAAGAAACAAGTGATTTTTTGTGAGGATGATCTACATAGTGAAACATTGGAGCATCTTCATCTACATCCAGTAGGCGGTGTAAACATGGCATAAGAATAAGAATAAGTGAGGTGTATGTTATTAAGAAAAAGTGGTATACAACTTTCCAATTTTAAAACTATTATTGCTATGGAGTATATATAATTTATTTGCAAGGGCCATTAATTAATTAATTCACAAAAGAATTTGCTTATTAACAAAAATTTGTAACAATTAGAAGGGAGGGAGTCCATAGGCTTGGGGGCCATGGCCCCCTAGGCCTCAACGTGGCTCTGCCCCTGCCATTAACAGTTGCATGCAATAATCCATCGATTGCTATCTCAAAAACATTTATCATTGTGAAAGAGTTTTGTTGAAACTCATTCTCAAGAGAGGTTTTGTTGAAACTCATTCTCAAAAAAGGTTTTGTTGAAACCCTTATGACAAAACCTGGTGTCTCATAAATTTGACTCAAAATGTTTTGATCTCGGTAAAGAATGAAGTTAGCTTTATCGTCAATATTAATTTGGTCCTGCATGTGTCAAACTTTGAGTTTGGGTCCTGGACTAACGGTTGACCTAGTTGACAGTTTAAAAACTAACAAAATTCTATAAAATGATGAGAATACCCAGTTTGTGGTTGGTTCCAATCTACCACGGCTTAAAACCCATATCACCATTAATAGTTTCTTCTTCACCCGGAGCATAAAGATTAAGATCGAGTAGATCTCATATCACGGGTAGCTTTTACTAAATTACAATAGTCTAACTGTTTCTTACTTCAGATCCACCAATAAGAAATTTGATTTTAGGTCCTACTAATAATTCATAATTAGTTTTTGGGTCCTGTTAAAGGGTATTCTCGTTATTTCACAGATTTCTGCCACTTTTTAGACGGTCAACTGGGTCAACCGTCAATCCAAAACCCAAACTCAAAGTTGGACAAATGCAGGACCTAAATCCTAACATTGGTCATAATATGGGACCCTCAGACTAATTAACCCTTAAAAATTTCACTATGAAACCAAAAAAAAAAAAAATATGGTTCCATGAATAATTTGTTCATGAAAAAATACATAGGTGAGTTCGACTGGCTTGCATATATCTTGAGCCACTGCAAGGGTCATTCTATAGGCACTCTCTAAAATCATATTGGCAGGCCCCGGTTGTAGGCTATCCCCTACCCTAAATGTGCATTTGTTATGTTATGGCCTTTATGGGGCCTGCCAATAATATTTTGGAAGTGCCTTTAAAATTTCCCCCACTGCAATGCACATGAGAATTTGAGGGCGGATGCGAACATTCTAGGCCCAGTTTCTACTGAAATCCAAACAGAACGGGGCCCAACTTGTTGGCAAGTTCATCGTAGGTCGTGAAACAAAGACGAGTTGGCGAAGAACAAAATGTGCAGTAACAATAAAATGTGTACTTTCATTGTGGCAATCCTATGTAGATGGGGTTTAGGCGTTTAGCAAGTGATGCGCAAGAAGTCTTTTAGATACTCAAGTTTTAACCTTTGAAAACCACACCACTGCCAAGTTTTTGATGCCCGCTGATATAATTTCCCTTTAAATACCAACGTATTCGAGTGATGGAGTCTGAACATATCATTCCAATTGGGATATAAGTAAATTTTATTGTTATTATTATAGGGCATTGCATAGTTAAACCTAGCAATACATAGGCAAGCAGGCATGGGCCCAGAAGTTGGAGTATGTGGGCGTGAACAGGAGCACATAATAGGCAAGCATGGATCTCTAAGGCTCTGCTTGGTACACCGTGAATTTTCGCAAATGCGAATAATCACGGTTTGTCATGTGTTTATAGGTGATTGATGAGGCCATCTAATAGTTAATATTTGGTGGGATTTGCAACGAGCTTACAAAATAAACAATCTAAAAATTTTATTTATTTATTTTTTCTAATTTATAGAATTTTAATTAGCACCTACAAGAACATTGAATTTTTGCATTTGCGAATATTCACGGCGTACCAAGCAGAGCCTAAGTAACATAACTAGGCTAGGTCTACAAAGTATATAGATTTAGAGTCGTGAATTGCTACCTAAGATGACACATCGTTTCCACTTCACTTGAGTGACCATGTCTTACTACATATATACACGAAGGCTTGCTTTGTGCTACTATTCTCTTATGAGGATACATCACTTCAAAATAGGCTCAAAGGGTAATCAACAATTACGCAAATTCTTTTAAAAGAGTTGCATGCTAACATTTCTCATAAGTCAATAATAAATAATTGTCGTCAATTCTTTCTTTTTATGATATAACGTAAATTTTATGTTCAATAAATTCTAATATTAAATAACTCAAAAATCTAACATTAAATAGTAAAATTTAATGTCAAACGATTCTAACATTAAATAAACAATAACTCTTATTATCCTCTCATCTAGACATCGATCATTTTCATATATTAGACCTTTTAAATATAAGATGCATAGTAGAGGCGGAGCTTGGTTTGAACTCAACGCGGCCCGTCCTGAATATAAAACACTTTCTATACTACGAACCATATAATAAAAAATTAAACTATTTCATGGGTTTACTCTAAAAATCTATACAATTTATATCTTTAAAAATTCTGACTAACGTTGTATAAAATTTCCTACATAAACAATGGCTAATTAACCTGGTAACCTCAAATGCTGTGTGCGAGGGCCATTGCCACCCAGACCTATATGTGACTCCATTTGATTATGTGTAGATGTGGAGGCATATAAAAATAATTTCTTATTTATAAAATGGTTCTTATATTTTCTCATCCTCACAAAAAATCATACCATTTTAATAGCTTGTTTATTTTTTTGCCACTAATTAGTGGCATGCCCACACAAAATAGCTTTTGTTTTTAACCACTAACTAGTGGTAGTTAGAAGTAAACTTTTATATTTGGGCTTTAAACCCATTAAGTAGTACTAAGCTATTTCTAATCACTTACTACCACTTAATGGGTTTAAAGCTCAAAATTAAAGGTTTGTCTATTACTACCACTAGTTAGTGGTTAAAAACAAAAGCTATTTTGTATGTGCCGGCCACTAATTAGTGGCAAAAAAATAAACATACTCTAAGTTCTAACCTCCTCATAAGTATGTTGAAAATTTGATGGTGATTAATGCGATCCTTTTATGGTCAATATTTTCAAGTCTTGGAATGATATGAATTTTGGTGAAGATGATCTACATGGTAAAGATAATATGTGCACTAAAAATCAGCCACTCGATCAACTCTATGTGAGCCCTATAAATAGTGCAAGGTAAAATTTCAAAAAAAAATGTCCCCAAAATATCTCTACCTAGCATTACTCTAAATTAAAAGACCATTTAATTTCTAATCAAAGAGATACATCTGTGAGTCGAGACCCATTAGATAATTGCATCAAAAGGTGAAAAGGCTTATGTTAAAACGATGTAAACTTCAACTATAAAATTATTGTCAGTTTTAGGACAACTAAAACACATGACTCAATTTTTGGGATTTTCCATGAAATACCAATATTAAGGTGAGTGGCAGATTTTGTTTCCCAAATGGAGAAAGGAAACACAGGAGAGATGGCATTTAAGTGTTAAGAGAAGAGGAGAGAGGAAGAGATGAGAGAGAGAGAGAGAGAGAGTGAGGGGGGAGAAGGTTCATAAATTTGTATTTATCATCTGACGTAATACCCTCATTATAATTCTCAACTGTCTCAATTACTCTTTGCATTAAATTGTTCTTATGGAAATTCAATCCAAGATACCTTCCTTCTTTTCAATGCGCTCGAGCTACCCCAACCCTAATAAGGTATACATGACCAGTCATCTTCCCTTACCCATGCATCTTAATTAGCTAGCCTAGCTCATCTTCAATTTCCCCCCAAAATTACTAACAACCCTACTTAATATATAAGACTAAAAATCTTTCCTTCTCTTTTTTTTTTTCCACGTGCTTCATTTCTTTCTTTTGTTGGTCAAAATTTTGTAATTATCTGTTTGGACAAGTAATTTTAGGTGGAATTTTGTAATTGTAATTGGCACATCACATTTTCTAAGACCCCATGAATTGGACCCAATGACAATATAAACGTCTAGACTCTAGCATTACTCATATATAATCATATATATATTATTAGCTAAATGAAACTAATTAAATTAGTCTCATTAGGTACATACTGTACAGTACAGTACATCATAACGTTTGATGAATGTTATACTATTCACCTTGTGCATGCGTAGCTCTAAGGGCAAACCAACGACGTATACCTAACGTAATTATAAGGAAGTACTTAATTCTTAGGAGGTTGAAAACGTTGGATATCATTTTTGATAACCTTGGTGTCCGGGCCAGCTTGCGCGCACTTCGACTAATCCACGGGGCCCTGTGGGAGAAGCGGCCGCTTAAAGTAACCCCCCAGTGGCCTTGAGGGGATTCGAAGTGGTGACCTATGGGGAGCAAACCCACGGTCGAACCACTCGAGCAACCTCGAAAACGTTGGATATCATTAATATTATAATATATAAGAATCCAAACAGGTAAGTAAAACAGTTAATAACTATAACATTCGTAATTTTAAATAATCATTTTTTTAATTAATAACACAGGTGAATTTTTTATTTTATTTTTATTGATAAGTCAGTGGTTAATTAATAGCATGGCTAATATTTAATTACTAGAATTTTAATTTTTTTACTAATAGAACTACTATCCAATTATAAGTAAAGTAAAGAGCATAAGAGAAAAAGTGACTAATGGATAGAGAGAAGGTGGCCTAAACTATGCAAAGAAGAGAGAAAGCACCAATATTCAAGTACCGAAAAATCAACTATTAATGATAGGGAGTACTCGAACGTGCTCCTATATTATATACACTCCTGACCTCAAACACTTTCAGATTTTATTCGAGCATGTGAGATTTGAACCCAGGTTTACACGTGGGATTTCAAATTCAGATGGTGGGTTTAACTCTCTGCGACTTTATCATCTCATCCGAGACTTTCAAATAAATATTTTATAATTCATCAAATTAACTTAAACTCATAAATCTATCACCAAGTAAGCCTGTGCATGTACACTGTCTTCACCTAAAGATGAATTCAAAATAAACAGAAATACCCAAACTATATTTGCTCATATTATTGATCATATAATATATATATATATATATTGTAACATAAAAAAAAGGAGAAAATAGAACCAAAAAACCCAAGAAAAAAAAAACCTAGAAAAACTAGTGAAAGTAGTAGGGACAGAGACCCTATTAGTATTCAAAGGAGGAGGAGAAGAATTCTAATTGTTCCTTGTTTTCTTGTTGTTGTTGTTGTGAAGATGATGGAGGAAATCTAGCAAAACAGAACTCTTGCATTTGGGGCATTTGGGGTACTGTTCTTCTGCTGATAGCATCACGTACATGAGGCACCTTGGACACCCTACCAACAACATATTTGATGAAGCTGTGGTCGTCGATTCTTGGGTACGGCCGCCGCCAGTAGCATTAATAATATTAGTACTACTACTAATACTGTCGACCACATGATAATTCATCTCTGTTGAAAGGCAAGAACTTGTTGGTGATGATGTTGCTGATGATCTGTTTGCTGAAGTTTCATCAGCAACATTAATCCTTGGTGGTGATAGGTTAAGCTTCAAATCCAGCGTTGGACTAGTACTACTTGTAGTTCTGTTTCGACTCATTACTATTGATGATGATGATGATGATGATGATGATGATCTGCTTGTTTCGGTGCTTTCGTTTATTAGAATTTGCCTGTTCTTCTTATAGTAGATTTCGCCCGTCTACATGCACAACATATACACATATACATGATCAAATCACTATTCTAATCTATTCTAAATATAGAATTAAAACAGAGGATCAAAAAGAGAATTAAAATAGAGGATATATATATATATATATATGATACCTGGAGATCAAGGAACCTCTGCCAACCAAAAGGAAGAGGGTGAGGTTCTTCTAATTCCACAGGGGTTGAAGCGAGTTTATTTGATGAATGGAACAGATCAAGAGTCACTGGCAGCGGCTTGACTCGGTGGTGATCATGAAGATTATGAGTTAGGCCTGCAGAGCCGTAGAAATTATTATTACCTTCATTATTAACACCTTCATTATGATAACCTGAAGCTCGACTGTGAGCTTTTCGTTCTTTTTGATGTTGTTGAACCTGCTGTAAAGCCATTATATAAAGAATTGAAAACAGAGTTCTAGAGAGAGAGAGAGAGAGAGAGATGGGTTCTCTTTAAACCCTTTAATTGATCAATTTATGGGTAGGAATGGAGAGTATAAATTAGTATAAATTACTTAAGAAGTAGAGAGAGAGAGAGTAGAGAGAGAGAGAGAGGATTGGTAATTTGGTAGAAGAAGAGTGGTACTACTAGTTTATATATGAAACCAAGAAATTAATGTATTAAATGAGGAAGAAGAAAGGGAGAATTGCAGTAAATATAGCAATTACAAGTGCAGGGTGCCCTCATTCATTGCTTTGATCAATAGTCGGTGTGTGAGAAATTAATTAAAGATTGAGGATTGATTCCCCCCTTGGAATATTAATTAAACCCAACGGCTATCTGAGAATAACCACAAAACACCCCACAAATTTTAAAAAATTAACCAAAACCCTAAACAAAATTTATTAAATTACAAAAAACTAAAACTAATTAAACCCAAAGTTGCAAAAATCTAACTTTTCAATCTCTCTTTTTTCTCTGTTTCTCAGATGGGTTCTAGGGCTTGTTTACTATTTGAACAAATTTAGAGAAGACAGCTTTCTGAGCATTTAAGATTTAGCCTTCTATGGGGGTAGGAGCTGGTAGAGGTTTAAAATCTTTCTTATTCAATATAGTGACGCCACGTGTACATGGACACCTGGAAACTTAGGGCACCTGTTTCCAGTCTCTAGTTTTTGTTCTTCAGTTTTGTAAAATTGGGTTCAGGTTCCTCAGGTAGCTTGTGTCTCTTTCCGCGTGTGTTAAATGGCAAAGCTGATCTTTGAAAAGTACTCCATCTACTAGACTACTAGTGAGTTGGACTTTGAACTCTTGGCATTGAAAAGATTGATGCGGACCATCTCAAATGCCACGTGGATAATTTGAAACACGTAAGGTGGAAAAAAGAATAGTTAATCCTAAATTTTGTTTTGGCACCGAATAAATAAGTACATGATCTTTATAAATTGGGCTGTAAGGTTTTTTTATTTTTTAACATGGGAATATTTTGAACGGTCATGCTACATTTACTGCAAAGTATACTGCAAAGGTTATTTAGGAGGGTATTTGCGTCAATTTGAGAATGACGCAAAGGGGTATGAGATTATTTGAGAACCGCGGGATGACTAAGCAGTAAGATTTGCTTATTCCTGGCATAAGGCTTAGGTGAGGCTCCTCGTAGAGGTTACTGGGGCGTTTGGCAACCAGAAGCAGAAGCACTTCTGCTTCTAAAAAAAGCAAAAGTATTTTTGAGAAGTAAAAAATAAGGAGAAGTTAGTATGGTAAACTATTGACTTATAAGTCTAAAAAAATGATGAGTTATTAGTTGTTACACGGTACTCGAAGAGAAGCAACTTCTAAGAAGTAGAAAAGCAAAAAAAATTTGCTCCAAAAAGAAGTAACTTTTTTGCTTCTAGAAGTCACTTTGAAAAAATGTTACCATGCAAACTTTTTTGCTTTTTGACTTATATAAGTCAAAAAGCAACTTCTTAAGTGGTTGCCAAATGGCCTTTACGACTTCGAAACCCCCAGTGGCCAACCCACCAAAATTTATTCTTCGACTCACCCAGTTGCTTGTCGGGTTCTTCCGAGTGGGTCGGGGCAAGCAACTAGGGGGATTATGCCCACCCGAAGGGTGGGGACACCTCCTGACCTCAAAAAAAAAAGAAAAAAAAAAGATTTGCAGTAAGAAAATGCAGTAAGCTTAGCATTTTTCTATTCTCAAACAATAAGTATTTTAAACATGTTTTTTCACTGGTATTGTATTGGGTGACGTAGAATACGTGTGGTCTTTGGTAAACTTATCATGTATGGCCTGTGTCTGATATTATATAAAATTTATAAGCATCCAACTCAAAATCAAATTGGCAATGAATAAAGAAGCCTCCAATCTTTTATATTGAGTTGCAAAACTTTTATCTTACAATGTGAGACTATTTTCAACAATATCATCTATAGTGATCAGCCCTCTCTCTATAACGCCCTAATTTGTACTTGGCAATCGAGCAAGACCCCACCATAATAAAAATTAAAAGCATATGGAATTATAACATCAAACTTTTGATGTAAAATATGCATCATAGTATTTTTATCAAAGATATATAATATGATGATCTCGTGATATGTTGGTGAGGGTAGATGTAATTAAATTTGTAATTCTACGTGTCAAAAACAGTTTGTAGTTTTAAATGAGAATTAATGATGGCTATTTTTAGGCAATTAAACTTTAATGTATGATGATCAATATCTCTTTATACGATAAGACTATAAGAGAGACGATAATTTGAGATTATCCCATGCACGTACGACTATTTACTAGTCGTTTTCACACCTGTTTATAATTTTACATGGAATGAGGTTTTAACCCAATTCCTACTTAAAATCCCCCATTCAAACACACTATATTAATTTTATAAATTTAATTCAAATTATTTTTATCTTTTGTATAGGCAATAAAGTCTTTTGGCCCGACCATTTTATAAAATTGGAGCCAGATACTTATATGGCAAGGTTGGACCCACCACTCTTTCCTTCCAAAAAGTGTTAAGAAGGGGTTTTCAACTTATGTGGCAGTGGGACCCACCATGCCACATAAGCATCTGGCATTTGTTTTGTACAAGGGTCGGGCCAAAAAGTAACACTCTTTTTACAGGTGGCAATATTACAATATATCCTCTATTTTTTAGTTAAGTGACTTCTCATTTTTAATATGATAGAAATACCCTTTTTATCTGTTTAGAAAGAGAAACTCTTCCAACAAAATGACTAACCGCATATGGGTGTTTGACCCAGCGGTTGTGCACCCCTCCCATGACTTGGGAGGTCTTGGGATCAAAACTCTTGGCTTGTGGTTTTGCCATTAGTTTGTCTCATGTAATATTTAGTAGTAGTATTAGTAGTAAATAAGATAGCCCTTCGGTGGCGGTTATATTAGTTAGCCCTATAGTGGCGGTTACTATGGCAGTGTCTTTGCGCTTCTCACACGTCTTTCATGATGTATCTATACCTTCTTATAAATATATCTTGAGCATTAGTCTCCTTCAAAAAACAAAATGACTAACCAAATTTTTGACCTCTATGGCTGCCTCCAACATCAATCTCAGAGATCACCGCTACCAAAAATTCCTTACAGACTAGTTCATTCCAGTTCTTCGCGGTTTTAAACCAGAGATTTAACGACATGATTGTTTTAGATATATGAACCTATTTTTATCTTCTTCATTCTTCATTCTAGAAGTGTCACAGCAACAAATCATCAGCAGCTCTATCACAGTTCTTCTCGAACTTCCAACGAATCAAGCTATGGACGTTTACAAACACGAATTCGGCGATCTCTGCCATGGAAATCATAAAAGATATGACCCGTTATTTTTTTCCCATAACCATATAATTTTATAGTTGCTCTTGAATACCATTTTTTTAAGAGATGAACGTGTTTAATTTAATGAGATCAGTAATTCGATACTAACGGAAATTAAACCAAAATCAGTTACTCAGATTGTTGGATACGAAAGAGCTTATTTTTACAAGCAATAGATTCTTTGTTTCTACAAAATAAGAGAAAATATTTTTTGCAAGTTTTTGTTCCTCAAATATATAATTGGAATCACATAAAATACATCTTTGCATTGGAAGAAGAAAATATTTTGTTCACCATTTATTTATTTATTTATTTATTTATTTATTTTGCTAAATCAGCAAGAGAACTGGGCCAAGTCGAAGAACCTACATGGCTACACTCCCAATGGAAGAAAAGCATGAAGCATCATAATGTTGCCAAGTGATCCTAACTAAATTGGCACCACAGAGGCCAACAAAAATAAAAATACAAATGATCTAATAGTTTAATTTTTTGTAAACTATAAGGCTTATCATGAAGACGTAAAGTCGACCTTAACGTTGACTTGTTTAACTTGATCGGGGGCTAAACAAGCTTGATAAAGTTGGGCTTTTCTTGACTAAAAGAATGAAGGTCGACCCGCATGACCGGTTGGTCTTTGTAGCCTTAATTACTTTCTAGACATTTGTTTAGACTTTAGGTAATTAAAGATTTTAATACAATCGAGAGCAGACTTAAGTTCGTTCAGACTTTAGATATTAAAGACTTTATTTTAGACTTTGATCGATAGTCGGGAGCAGGGTAGCTACCCGACTCCACTACTACTGATCATTTGTGTTTCGTGTTAGATTCTGTTACCACTTTACAGTTCCCACACTAGTACTCGCCCAACAAAATCACCAAGTTTGCTATTCCAATTGACATGGCAGTTGAATGGAGTAATACATTTTAAACTGTTTTGAATGTGTTTTGTTGAAACAATATAGAGGAATTGGTTGTTGGTGACGAAATAAACAAGGAAACGGATTGAAGTGTTAACCTTGATGGAATCGGTGCACCGTGCACTTTTTATCTCAAAAAAGCACCTTAAATTGGACACCGCACTCTTAAATCCTTAAGTTGCCGCATAAACATAACATCAGCCCATCCCCTAATTTCCTCCCAACTACTTATTCTCTAGCATTATTTTTTGTTGAAATCCTACTGCATCAGTTAATAAAGTTAATTTGGGTGATTTTGTTGGGCTGAGTAAACCAAAAGTTAATCAACTAGAAACTTTGTATAGGATGTACACTTCCGCTTCGAAACCTCGCTCTCTTGCTCCAAAAACATTTTAGAATTAGTGACATTTTTTAATCGATCGATTTGGCACTCCCATTCCCACTCACATTCCCGCTTCGTGGTTTGATTGCTTAGGTTTACATTCATAATACCTATGATGGTAATACATTTAAATCGAATGGTTAGAAATTCTTAATCAGGTTACACTTCAGAATTTAGGTCCATCGAGATTCAGGTGATGGGCCAAATACTCGTACTAAATGACCTTAAAGCAGGACGTAACGTGCAAACAAGGCCCAGGAGTCGGGTAGCTAATAATAAATCCCTTGAATACAGGATTTAGGAATGATAATAGGTAATGTAGGTGTTGGGAAAATTTAATTTGGAAATAGATGTTGAAGCTGAAAATATTAAATGGGCATTTAAAATTTCCACCATCCAAAAACGATTGGACGATTCGAAATAATGTCCAATTTAATACCCACTACCAATTTTAATCCCATAATTATGATGATGATAATGATTATGATGATGATGTTCATGTCTTCGCGTAACTAGGGCAATAAATCCATCATTTATATCCATGCCCCATGTAAATATTAGGGTAATAGTACTTCTTGCCACATTTTTTGCCCACTAGCTCGCACAGTTGCTAGCCTTCCTTCGTGCCATGCACGCATCAAGTGGGCTGGGTGTACTACGAACGAAATTCGCATATGGATCATCATCCCTACGTAAACCCATAAACAAAATGTAAACAAAGTACATATAATAAGTAGTGTGTATAAAGAAAAATGGTGGGATGAGATTAGTACAATTTCTCTTATTTTAAGTGCTTTTTTTTTATAAGCACTTCAAAGAAATTGACTTTTATAAGTGTAACCAAACAAGTCACACTATTATAACCATCTATTTGAGTCAAACTATATTTTGCCATTGAAGTTTTTTTTTTCTTTACTAAAAATTAATTGCAACATAGACTGAATAACCACATATCACTTTCTTGGTTTAATTTTGTGATTTTGAGTATTTTTTTAATTTGACTATGATCTATTTTCTTCTTCTTCTTCTTCTTTAAAAGTATTCAAATTGGTTTTGTTCTCTTCGAATTGGCGATGATTTAGTAGTTTATATGGTTAAAGTTTGAAAAATTTTACCCAAAATTAAATATCATATATTTTTCAGGATTCTTTTTAATTATTTTTCCAATGTTTTTTTCAGTTGTATTCAGATTTCAGACCATGGCTTTTAAGTGGGATGGTTTGGTCTAAGTAGATAGTACTACTCATACAATTGTAATGAAAATCATTCCTTTTATTAGTGTGAAAAAGACTGATAGCAATAATTTACTGCTTCTTATATACTATTTAGTTGTGAGCTCTAATGAGACCAAATTTTTAGGTGGATTGCTACTACTTAAATTGCTAGGTTTCTCACTGAGGCTGAGGCTGAGGCTGATTTTAATTTATTAAGCTTGCATTCGCATTTGCACATGTCATGTCCTCTTATATAATTATAATAAACTAAGTTATACAAACTAACTTCCTTTGGGAAATATTTTCAGGTCCATGATTGATTTTTTAGTGTTTGGAGGTTGGTGAATTCTCTTTTATTTTTACGTCGCTACGGTGGTTTTTCTAAATCATTTTATCGTGCCTACTCTGCACCGATGGTGAACAGTGTCCTTCTCTCTTCCGAGTACTGTACAATAGCTCCATCACTAAAATTTAAAAACAATAAATATAAAAATGAATGATTACATTTTTCATTGATACCATAGTTATTGAGAAAGCATGTGGCTACAATAGCAGCAATTGATTGGTTAGTTGAGTTTCTGGTGAGAAATGAATTCTCAATTTACTTAGAATCTATCTCCCCTAAGATGATGTTTAATTACCTCTATGTATGTTGTATAACATACTTAGACAAGGCCATCTAATGGAATTTTATACATCAAATAACCTCTAAAAGATAACAAACATTAAAGGCATTTAAAATTTCTACCCTACAAAACCCTGATGAAATGGTAAGTTTAACTTTTTCTAAATAAATTAAAAGTTATTTTTCTTTCTTGCTAATATCATAAGAAAAAAAAAAATTCCATTGCCGGGATTTGAACCCGGGTCGCCTGGGTGAAAGCCAGGTATCCTAACCGGGCTGGACTACAATGGATTCTGCAAAGGTAAGACTCGCTTTTATATAAGACCCACTAGCCAGCTTAGACGTCTAGGCGAACCCTGGCATGTATGTAATAAATGTCGGCTTGTCATCAGTGTTCGGCTTATGAATTTCAGACTTCCTCAATTGAATGGGGGTTCTTGTTTACTTCACAGATTATTTTGTGAAATTTATATTATCAGATCTGATAAATAGGCTAAATTAATAAAACAAGAGGGCTGAAATATCCAATGTCTTCAAAAAAATAACCATTACATGAATGAGAACTACTCTCCATTATAATGTGGCTCTTAATCAGCTCAACATTAACCGATTTTGAGCCGACTTCATCCAATACATTTGCGTACCCCGCACGAAAGGGACCTGGAACCTGCTATCTGATACCCACACCGACATTATTCTCACACCCCACTTACGCGGTTACACCTGACTTTGGGGCCGCATAAAGGTAATCCAATGTAAATCAAAATCATCCCTCTTGGATCATCTTTATGCACACCCCATATGTTGGTGTAAGCTGCAAGAACTAGAGTGTAAATAAAGATGATGTTGGGTGGAATTAGAGTTCTCTATTTTAAAGTTACAAAAAAGGCCCATGTCTAACCTGTTCTTTTTATCTATAATACCTACAAAATGCGCACATAGCTGAATGCTCAGATTGCACAAAAGGCTCACCTGGAATTTCAATATGCAAGTCCTTGTCTTGAGATTGGATTCAACAAGGTTGTTTTAGTTTCAGTATATTTCTACATGACAGGAATTTTCGAGAGACTTTAAAAGAAGAAAATGTGCAAGTAGACGATGATGTGGGTTCAGGTTGTAATAGAGTTGTTGAGCTTCTGATGTCTTTGCACTCACCGTCCCACCGGGCCAATCGACATGGTAAATAAACCCAGTTGTTACAGAATGCATGATTTCGAGAAGGTATCTCAGCATTGCATCTGCACTTTTGCTACGAACCAAAAAAAGAAAAAGAAAAAGAAAATTATGACGTTAATAAGAACAACAATTAAACATGGTTCAAATAATATTCTCTATTTGACATTGTCTGCTGACCTTAACAACTCTACTACATTTTGGGAAGCTTTACATTTCAAGAAAGAAAAAGGTACAAAAAAAATGGAAATCCCCAGTAAGGTCACAAAATGGAAGTAGGAAAAGAACTTGCAGAATAATTATACTTGCACAAAAAGGATCAGGTATCATATAAAGCTAAGGTAGTAGAGAGAGAACTGAAAGATAGATTATGGATGTTTAATTAAGATCGCACCTCAAGTTGGATCCATGACTGCAGCGTCAGTCGATCAATGTGACATCTCCCTTGATAATCTATCCACCACATCTCAAGCACCAACCCTCTCTTGCCGTTCAGAATTAAAACCAGTATCTATGGTCATTGAGATGATTACTGGCTTTATGACCATCATCAATATCAGCATCATCATCAGTCTCATCCTCATCAGAATATACACCACTGTCATCACCATTACCGTCCATATCATCATCGTCATCATCATCATTATCAGTCTGACAGGAATTTGTATCAAAATTGACAGACGAATTCCAAGCAGGAGGGAAGGTCTTCTGCAAAGCTTCTGTAAGCTCACCTCCTGTCCTCTCAATCTTGCGTAGACACCTAGACCAATGAACCGCAGTCCCCATATCAACGGTCAAACCAAGTTCTACCATCTCTCTACAGATAGATAAGATTCCCGAGTAGATATATTCTTCAGTGAAGGTAGCCCTTGACAACAGCGATGTCATCAGGCAGTGGTATACAGCTTTGTCTGGCTTCAACCCGAGAGACTTCATCTCCTCGAAACAGCACAAAGCCTTTTCTGGGAGTGAGGCACGGGCCCACCCATGTATTAGTGTGGTATATGTTTTTATATTAGGCTTCACCCCAACAGCTTCCATTTCCTTGATTGTCTTTGTTGCTCTCTGCATAGAGAATGCTCTCATTAAAACATGAATTCAACTTCAAACCCTAATAAATGGATATGACAGAAGTTTACTGCTCAATTATCATTTAGGAACATACCAGCATATCTCCAGCTTTGCAACATGCATTGATGAAAGATGTGTATGTATGGATGTCGGGGAAAACCCCATCTTGTTTCATCTGCTGCATCAGGTCAGCAGCCTCCCATACATCTCCTCTTCGAGCCCATCTACATAATTAAAGCACAAAATTAAATGCAAAATTCAGGTAAACAGCAGAGAAAGACAACTTTCAGAGAAAGAGAGGGAGAGACGAAAGAAGAAAGAACTCTGATAATGGAGCAATGTGTTCGAGCATATGAACATCTTAACCTCGTCAAATAGATTCTGAGAGCAAAATGCATTGTAAGATACATGAAATCATACATACCCATCAATTAATATGTTGTAAACAAAAGTGTTCCTTGGAATGTTCTTAGTACTCATTTCCCTTGTGACTGCTAAAGCACTCTGCATCCTGCCTGACTTGCAACATGCCTTGAGTAGCGCCTGATAAGAGAACACATCTAGCTCCAGTCCTTCATCTTTGATTTTGGTGAAGTACTCAAAAGCTTTGCCAGTGTCTCCTACAGAAGCATAACCATGCATGATCTTTGTGTAGGTGTGCTCATTAGGAGTTATGCCAGCCAGCAACATCTCATCTATTGTTTTGACAGCCTTCTCCATCTGCAAGAAACACAAGAAGCATATTGAATAAAAGAGAAGCAACTTCCCCAACAGCCATTAGAGGTAGAAGTATATCTTCCAAATGAACTTCTTCTTTAACAAACTATTTTCACAAAGCATAAGTCTGTCCAAAGCAATAAACCGATCTGCTTAGAAAAGTCTCTGTGAATCTGAGATCTTCCCAATGAACTACATTAATAGGCTCTGGGTATCAAGTCGTATCATCTTAACGTATCTCTTAAAGATAAATTACCTGACGTTTTTCAACAAGACCAACAATTAGAGCATTGAAAGTGTGCACGGTGGGGATGCATCCACTCCTCCTCATCATATCAAAAATATCCAGGGCTTTCCTCATCTCTCCAGATTTTGCAAATTGATGTATGATTGGCATATATGTACGCGAGGTAGGCCGAAGTCTCTCCCTCTGCATATCTTCAACAGTACGTATGGCTCGATCCATGTTACCCATCCCACAAAAGGCTCTAATTACATTATTGTAGAGCACTGTATCAGGATTTAAGCCTGCTTTGACCACATCCTCGAAAATAGCAAATGCATTTGCCCAATCATTTAGCTTTAGAAATCCATTAATCAACATGGAGTAAGTTTTCAAGTTGTGTTTTATGCCACGTGATTCCATTATTTTGCTGACCTCCAACGCTTTAGAAACCTTTCCCATCTGAAACAGTAAACGCATCCAAGATGTTGCCATTATATTCAAAAACACACTTTAAATACGGTATAGTCAAAAAGGAACTTCATAATATCCAGAAGAAAAAATTCACATGGACTAATATCACAAGCACATCCTAGTAAAGTAGCATGATCATACATGTCAATACTGACGAATTTGTCAAAAATATTGAAACCCTTACAATATGTGTTAGATAACTATAGTCCAAAAAATGTATGTATATAGTTATATATGCTATGGAGAAAGAATAATCCAATTGGAAGGGGTGTACTTATAGTATATGAGAAATACTAATCAATATCTTGCAATAAGGAAAAAAAAAGTGATCACTCCATGGAATGTCAGAGTTCAACATTCTTATGATATAGAAGTACTTACATGCAATGTGAGTTATAAATTCCTAGCATGCTACCCATACTCCAAGGCATCTCTACCATGTCTCCTAACCTTTATCCATACTATATTGTATTTAGTACCAATACTTCAGTTGTATATAGATTCCTTATATCATAACTTTTTTTTTTCCTTTTTTTGAGAATTCCATATATCATAACTTGGGTTTGTGTTTGAACCTAAGCAAACAAGCCATACCTTTTGCATGACTCAACAGGATACCGCTAGAACTAACAGAAGTTTCAAAATCAAGAGATTGGATGAAGATTGAGGCCTACTATAATGGAAAAGAAAAGCAAAAAACCACTACCTTCGTGTAAAGATTAATAAGAAACCCATAGCTGATAATTGAAGGGGTAAAACCACACTCCTGCAGCAACATTAATAAGAAAATGAAAAATGTTAGCACATATGACAAGACAAAAATAGCATCAATGTACCACCATGAGTTTAACTTAAAGCACTCCAAAATTCAGAATTTGCATAATCTTTTGAGAGAGAACAAAACACACACACTGAGGGGGTTAAACCACATTACAATAGCAAAGAGCGTACGACAAGACTAATGATAACATCCATTTACTACCATGAACCTAGTTATTTCTGAAGAACCACTCAGAAATTCCAAAATTCATAGTCTGTTGACACATACATACTTAAAGGGAAGCACATTCCCACAGTAACATCCATAGCAACTATTAGTAAGAGAAGAAAAAAAGTAACATCCACACAGTAACATGAATTTAGTTATTTCTGACAACTCGTTCAGAAATTCCAAATTTTAAACTTCTGGCTCCCAAAGAAAAAGCAGCAAGAATGACAAAACCCTAGACGACCTCCCCCGTCAGGACTTCCATCCCTTCACAAACCTTCACTAAAGAAGACCGAGAGAAAAGAAGGGCCTTGATCTTCAGAAGCACCATAAGAAGAACTACAGGACTCTCAATCAAGTGCTGTTATTCTCTGAGTACCAGATGGTTGTGACTTAAAACCCTTGAAAGTT
>MVGT01002634.1:80756-107044 GCA_002174775.1 Macleaya cordata | reverse complement strand
ACTGGCCCCCCATTTTCGTGGAATTAAAAATGTAAACAAACGGCGGAATTTGTATTGTTTCCACGGAACTAACCCATTTCCATGGAATTCAAATGCTATCAAACACAGCCTTAAGTTAATAATAGCTGAGGAAGTAGTACGTGAAGCGCACGTGCACAGAGCTCGTAGCCATGGGGAACATATTGCGGGCCCAGTATCTTGGGCTTGGGCCTATTTTTTACACACTGGGCTAGTCATAGGCTTAGATGCCATTGGGACCGGAACAAATTCGGTCACTACGAAACAGAATGCTTGTGGGGTTTGGAAACCATCCAAGGTCTTAATTTTGGTGATGATGTTGTCCTTACCAAGTAGATCATCCCACAAAAAACCACTACATTCTGAAATTTCTAATCCTATCAAAAATTGATTGGAAATTTATTTAAAATCATCAGTTAAGAAACAATGTTGAGGATTTCAAATCAATTTTTTATAGAATTAGAAGTATTAGACTGGACTGATTTTTTGAGAGGATGATCTACTCAGTAAAGAAAACATGCTCACTAAAATTTAACCCTTGAATCATATCCAAGTGAACCCTACAGGCAATCGATTTGGTCGGGTAGGACTGAATGTATGCGCCTGCTAGTTGCATTCTCCTTTATATACCACTACAGACAACAAGTACATTTTATATTTAAAATGATGAACCAAGGTTCCCAAGCCAATATTAGGACAAGGTTTATTTGGGGCTATGTGGAGATGATCCAAGAGTGTGAGGATAATCTCCTCACTACATAGATTATTCTTGTATTAAATCACCACGTTCTAAAACTTCCAACCCCATTAAATGTTGGTTCAAAGTAACAATTTTTATGAACTGGTCACAAATCACCCAACTTTTAAAGTGGTTAGACGTTTTAAGATGATGTGATTTGTTGTGAGGCTGATCTATGTGGTGATGAGAACATCCTCTCTAAAAACCAGCCGTTGGATCATCTCTATGTGAAACTACAAAGCCTTGGTTGTATAACTTGACTAATATGTGAAACTAATATTTAAGATACATAATTTAGATTTTTCCATTAACTTGCTGATTTTATAGAGTATGATCTATGTGACGAGGGAATCATTCTCAAAAATCATCTCTATATAGGCCCAACAAAAACCTTGTCTTAATTTTAGCTACAAAACCTTGTATTTTTGCCAAACCAAAGTTCCTAACTCGAGCATTCAAGCGTATTGAGAACAGTTGGTTTTGTTGGAGTCATGCTACTCCCAATGATAACCATCAACAACATAAAAACACCGACTCTAAAAACTTGTAACAACCTCAAAATTAAAAACTTTTAACCACAACTCATCGTTGTGGATTTAGATTTCAGTTCTATGTAGATTTTCTTTGGACTTATACCAACTACAAAATATTTCAATATAATCGAAGCGGAAGACTTGAATAGTATAAATTCGTTTTAAGTGAATGAATCCGTCTTTCCGCCTCTGGCATTTCTTCTTTGAAAATTCTTAATTCCAGATTTTTTAAGAGTCTAGAATAGACAACATTTCCCTCAATATGGGGGTGTTTTAGATGGGGTGGCAATATCGCTCAGGGCATGTTGGCAACTAAGCTTAAAACCTTGTTTCAACTGAATACTTCAATTTTAGTTGAAAAATCAAGACATGCCGGGTAAACATTTCCACAGATTCCAAAACATTGACAAGCAATACCTGGACAACAACAATTACATATTTATACAGACAAGTCGATCTCATTCAGCTTAACTTGGCAAGGCATAAAAATCAATTGTTATGAAACAGTATTTTGGGGGAAGGAATCCTTATAACTTGCATCCATCTTGTAACATTCAATGTCCAAAACTCCAGATCGTATAAGCTTTTGATTGGCACATCAAAGTTTTAAATTCAAATCATGATCCAAACAATTATCTGTAATTTTCTAAGGACTGTTGAAATCTTCAAGCTTCTGGGAAACAATAATTAGGTGTTAACAGATGTTCTCATTACCTATTGATTGTTCCAACTTAATGACTTACTAGCAATATTGATCAGTCTAAAGATGAAAAAAACTTGCATACTTGTATTATGGCTTTCATAAAGTGGTGACCAAAGACCAGGATACACAAGTAACAGAGCCAATATTCGGGTATAAGACTATAGACTGCCAGTGGGTATTAGCTTTAAAGACACTAACGTGCAGCAGCACTTGCATCTACACCTTCCATTAATCCTATTTTTAGTTTGATGTAAGCATCTATTGCAGATCATAAGACTAATTTACTCTCTTCAAACCGTTTCGGTATCATGCGTAATATTCCAAGTATTTGGGTTACAGACCTAAGTTATACCTATCCTAAACAAGTTCTGACACCACCAATACCCTTTCTAATATTCGAGAACAACGATGGTGATAAATTGACTTCAACACCAAATGGCTAAGAAGATGCATCCACTGAAGGCAAGAGAATACCAGACACTAAACATTCTTTCCTTTCCTATTAATGGTTTCTATATCACCACTCTTGTTGAGTACCATGGTCCTGTTGTCCACCATACCCTAATTGAAGACTCACAGAACAATTGAAATCTTGTAACCAAGCCCCATGTCAACATCCTCCATCAAACCTTACAATGTTCATACACCTGTTTCAACTCTGAGTTCACAGGCAATCATGCTAGCATCTCTTGCAGGTTACCTACATCAAGGACCTAACCACTTGAGAAAGAACACATGTTTTAGGAGAATCACTTTGCATGGTTACTAAGAAATTTTTTTGAAAGAAACTAACAATTTATCATGTTTCTAGCTCTAACAATAATAGCTTTTAAAGAACAAGTTTTGCCTGAGAAACAATGGGAAGAGATTCATCACTATTTTTGGGATGCAAAAAAATTTCCAGATTCAGCTGATCCCTCCACCAACTCCCCACTCTGCAATTTCTTCCAACTCAATTCATTAGGTTCTACTTCATGAATTCATGCAAATGAACTTACATGTGATGGAACAGATAAGCATGGGTTGTTCTCCATGGGAAAAAAATTATTTTTGTTTTCTTGACCATGTAAGGCCTACAAGCCAATGCTAAAATTCAAGTCAACCTGAACTCCCCCTCCCCTATAACTTAAGACGTCCCTGGATTGGCTATACAGAGCAACCATCTATCCAGTTTCAGCTTAATACTTAAAGGTTCAAGTAATGTCTATGTCCCCAAAACCCTAAATCCTTGAAGTAGAACAAAATTCCAGTTCATATCAGAAGGGAATGCATCTGTTTACAGTTTACCTGTTACAGAATCCTTCAACCACATTAACCAAGTTCTATAAAGACTTAACCAATACACACACAAAAAAAATTTCTCATAAATATCATAGGAACCACATTGAACCTACATTACAAAACCCAAAATTACTTAAATTTAAGTAACAGAAATAGATAGAACGCACTGCCTATAAACAAATCAATTAACAATCAACATTACATCGAACGCATACCTTAAGAAGTAATCCAAAGCACAAACCTAGAAGTTATTATTTCTCACAACCACAGAAACCAAATCAAGACCAAACATTAACATCTTCCCAAAATTATAACCAGCAAAACTTCAAAATTCCCATTAAAACAAACTAAAGCAATTATCTGCAAGTCCAAATCAAAATGTAAACTCCATCTTAAGACGAGAATTAAAAAAATAAAAGACCTTAGGGTACTAAGATCTTAAGAGTAAGATACTACTAAAATCACTACTAACCCATAAAACATTTAGGGCCTCAGTATCTCCTTCCTTGTCCGCCAGCACTACCACCACCACGAGCGAAAGCCGGGGCAGGAGCGAGAGGGGGTTCAGCCTGCTTAACAACACCAGGAAGGTCAGCCATTCCGAGTGCAGCAAGCATGTCAATGGTCTCCTTGTCGACTTCGATGACATCAGTTTTAATGGCGGACTCCTCAGGAACGAAATCCATACGACGCTCACGCTCTTCTTCTTGGAGTTTCAGAGAGATCCCACGAACTGGACCTCTTTGGATTCGCTTCATAAGATGGGTTGAGAACCCAGCAATCTTGTTTCGGAGACGCTTCGAAGGGATGATTGCAACTTCCTCCAAGATCTTCTTGTTGGTGTGGAAATCTAAGGTCATCCGTGAGTAGTACCGCTCGATCACCTGTCGAGAGGACTTCTTCACGGTTTTGGTGCGTACTCGTCCCATTTTGGCTGCCGCTCCCTGGTGGTGGTATGGAGTTGGGGCTTAAACTAGAGAGAAAGATGGAAGCGGTGAGGAGAAGCGAGGGGGAGAGCTAGGGTTTGTATTTATAGTCCTTTTTTTCTAAAATTCTAAGTATGTGCTTTTAGTTTATCTTTTAGGTTTTGTATTATAGATTTACACCCATCTCAGGTTTACACTCAGTTTACACCCGTAGGATCCATTTGTCATTATAAAAAAGGTGTAATCATAGTGGTAATAGAGAAAATTTGGGTGTTACTTGCACCCACCTTATTTTCTACTGAAGATGATCTACTCACGATCTAGATCAAAATCAACATTTAGATCATCTCCAATTAAGTTTCATATGAGACTAGCTATTTATCTTTTTATTTTTTAACCATTTCTTTAACCACATGTGACTTTCTAAAACAATTACGTCTTGTATAGTTCACAACCAAAAACTAATTTTCAAAACCTAAGATGTAGTGGAAAATCACACATCTCTATTACATCCAAATATTATTGTTTCGGTATTTAATGTAAAATTGTATATAATTTAACGTTTTCTTGATAGAGGTATATGATTTAACTAAAAACGCCAAAATGACATTTCTTTGTTTTTAGATTTTGGGTTGTTTTCTTGATTGCAGCCACAAAAATATGAAAAAAAAAAACCTAATCAAGCATGTAGTGATCTTAATTGCTTTAACATAGATGTTTTAGAAAAAATTGATTCAAAATCAGAATCACAAACAACATACCATCGATCAACAATAAAGTCAATCGATAATCTCTTCAAAAGTAAAATTTTTAATGATTGAATTAGAGAGAAAATATATATCAACTTAAAAATTAAGAGGGTGGACGAAATAGCTCTCCAGATTAGTCTCCCTCCTTCTCTCTCGCGAAGATGTTTACGATCTGGGTTTGTAAAGAAATATAAAACTTATAACTATACACTCATTGAGGACAATTGTAAAAAAACTTTGGTTAAAAATGGTTGGAATTAAGAAGTAAATATTTTTTTTTAATTTGTCTATTTAATTTATTACCTATGTATATATTACACTAATGTCCTATAGCCTCTCTTAATTGATTAAGTCAACATTAACCGAGTAAATCATCCTCACCAAAAGTCAATCTATTCTGAAACTTCTTGCCCCATCAAAATTAACAATATCTAAATCAATATTTAATGGGGTTAAAGGTTTTAAAATAGTCTGATTTTCTGTGAGGAAGTTCAACTCCTCACCATGTAGATCATCTTTACTGAAAATCAGTCCCTGGATCAACTTCATGTTCTCCCATAGGCAATTTATATTTAAGCATGTCCACAAATCTGTATCTTTTTCAATATAAATGAATCTCTTACATACTTTTTAAAAAAAGTAAATAGAATAGTATTAAATAGATGGAAATATCTGGAAGAGCATAGAACTAAGATATTATTTAGAGGATTTTAAAACACTCTTTAGCTGTTAGATTGGTATTACATGTATATAATCTTAGTCATCCATTGTACCCCTTCATACCTACAAATAGGAGAACCCTTATTCATTTGTAAACATCCTCAAGTTGTTAGCAATAAGAGTTCTCAAGTTCCCTTACTCTCTCTTCTGTTGCTAATTTATTCATGTTTATAACTAAAAGATGGCTCTTCTGTGTAAATTTATTTTACTCCCTCTCGTATAATTTTCGCACGTTTTCATCCATTAGTAGTTAACTAATTTTTTCATTAGCGCAGCAAAATTTTAAATAACTGATATTAAACTTTATTTTATTTTTTATTCGTTCAGCTTAATTAAAATTTTGTTATCAACTAATTTATATTTTCAGATTTATACATTGCGAAGAATCTTTGAGACGTTGGAGAGAACTTAAAAATAATGTAAGTAAAAGAATTATGTAATAAATTAGCCATTAGATCATTTCTATATAGCTAAGATGTAACATAATGCAAGAATAAGAGTGCACCCAAGTTTTTTTATTAATATGTAGCAGCTTACAAACTTAGGGACCCCTTAACTGTGGAACTTTTCGTACCAAAATCTATTTTTTAGGCTCTCATTTTTAATTTTTAGTTTTTATTAAAATTATTTAAAGATAGCGTATCCACATACCTGTTATTTATATACTTCAACTGTACATTGGTCTGTTGGGTCCATATAGAGATGATTCAAGAGATGATTTTAAGTTAAGATATTTTATTTATCATGTAAACCATTCTAACAAAATATCATCCCATTCTGAAACTTTTTAACCCCATCATCCATTGAGTGAAATCAATGGTAAAATGAATAACTACTCAATTGTTGTTAATTTTTGTGATTTTTAATCACCGGATGACGAGGTTATAAATTTTAGAATGTGCTAAATTTTTGTAAGGATGATCAACGTAGTGAGGAAAACATCCTCACATAATATCCATTGAATTAACTTCATTTGGGCAATACAAATAATATATGAATAATAACGTATTTTGATCTACTCTCTTACTTAAAATTTTAATTAGTTAAAAATTTGGGTCCCCTATCAAAGTGGAGCTTTAGCAAAAGCCTAATTTGCTTAGGAGTTACCGGGCATGCTTTAGATTTATCACAAAGAGTTAGAGAATTGGGTTTAGTACTAAAATATATATTATTTTTTATTTTTATTTAGTTAATATTTTTATAGTTTTTATTACAATTTAATAAAATTATTTTGGATGCTTATGAATTTTTGTGGCACATTTTTCAAGTTCTTTTTTATCCTATAAAATCTCAAGGCCGGTCCAGGAGACGTCTTCTTTACCAAGCTTTGGCTTTATTTTGATGGGAGTAAGTGCTTGAAGGGTAAAAAGAGCTAAAAAATTCCCTTTAATCCTGATAACATGACGGTCTTTGTGCTCAAACGACCCTGGCTAATTGTCACTCGTAGAAGAGTACGTAGAATTATTCCTACAACTGGAGAAAGATGGAGGGAGGCGACGCAAATGAGGGAGGGTAGAACTATTGTTTATCATTTCATGTTGGTTGCCACTCCTAGAAGAGGATTTAGAAATCTTCCCGCAATTGAAGAAAGATGGAGGGTGGGTAGAACTAGTGTTTCTCTTTTCATATATACTTCAAAAGCTAAAATGAAGGAGGGTAGAACTAGTGTTTATACTTGAATAGCCAAAATCACGATAAAGTTAATTTATTTATTTAGTAACACCACCACTTAGATTGTACGAATCAATACCACCTAAGTTTTGCATAATGTTAATGGTTCAGAGTTGTTAAAGGCACCTCTGTTTTGGAAGTTTTGGAGGAGGGGGTCATGCGTAGCCAACTTAGCGATTGATTCATTGAGTTGACTCTATCAACCTATCTTCCCTTAATCTTTATTAAAATTTCATTAAAAGCAAAATAATCACACTAATCCCTTTTACAATGTATCTCAAACATAGTTGAATAATTCAAAAATCAATAAGATTATGTTCATAAAACAAATAACAAGAAGAAAAAAAATTGACAAAATAATTATTTTCGAAGCTCCAGAAAACAGCTTTTTCTAATTCAGATTATAATACTGCATAATTCCATAGGTAGACTTAAACATAAACCAGAAGGATTTTTCTGTTTTCATTAATCTAGCTATTCTCAACTTTAAATATACTTCATATCAAAAAAATAAAAATAAAAAACCATATGTCCCAAGGAGTACTTGGTTTGTTACCCAACCCAAAAAGCATAAAGAGGATATGCCAAATAAAATTCATTCATCAATGGGTCCCAAAAAGTGTGCTGAGGGCTTCACGAGGGTTCACAATCAAGCAAGTTCAGCTTGCAAAGCCATGGTGAAAGCGACATTATTGGTGGTGTAACCCCCATCAACAACAAGGTTGTGACCCGTCACGTACTTAGACTCGTCGCTAGCAAGATAAACCGCCGCCTCTGCGACATCCTCCTCCTTGATCACCACCCCTTTCAAGGTCCCTGCGTCATGTATGATCTCCTCCAGCTTAGTCACTTTCATCCCTCCTAGAGCGTTTGCCAGCATTGGAGAGGCAATTCCAGAAGGCGAAATGCAATTAACTCGAATTCCATGTTGTCCCAATTCCACACACAAATTCTTAGTCAGCCCTACAATTGCATGCTTAGAAGCTACATATGCGTGTGGCGAATTACCTGTAAGATTCATGAATTTTTTAATTAAGATTCATTGAAATTTTAATTTCATGTACAAATTTGTAAATATCATTTCTCATTTTGATATTCATTTTGAAACATCTAAAACCAACATTACCAGCTAAGATCGAAGAAATGCTCGCGGTGAAAATTATCGTGCCCTTCTTTGCAGGGATCATAACTCTTGCAGCATGTTTGGCACCTAAAAATGAACCAAACACATTAACATCGAAAACTCTCTTAAAATTCTCATTATCGGTATCTACAACCGTCTTTGCAACATTGCCAGCTATCCCAGCGTTATTAAACATAATGTCAAGCTTCCCATATTTAGAGATCGTTGTGTCAACGACATTTCGAACGTCGTCTTCCTTTGTGATGTCGCAATGGACAAAGGAGATTACATTTTCTGTACCAATTTCTTCACAAACAGAGTGGCCAAGTTCATCTTGGACATCTGCAATGACTACTTTGGCTCCATAACGAACGAACAATCTAGCCGTGGTCTTTCCTATCCCGTTAGCCCCACCAGTTATAATCGCTACCTTACCTTCTAACCTGCAAAATAAACTAAATCAGTTCAATTTCTTGGTTCTTCATTTGTTCTAAATTATTATCATGCATTAATTAAATCTTGGTTCCGGAATTGTTCCGGATCTCTACCGAATGACTCATGAACCTAAAAATGGCCACTAGCTTAAGAAGATCTGAGAGTACTTACCTTTTAGAAAATTGAACTGCTAGCTGATCCTTAGAAGGAGCTTCCATCTTTTACAAAGCTACCTAGTTTGGGTGTGGCAGCAGCAGCAGCAAGCTAGCAGTACAGTGTGATCTAACTAACTAGCTAGGAGAAGAAAATCATGCACAACAGACTTATTGTGTGACTGTTTGGTTTTATAAGTGAGGAGAATGTGGGCTTTAGTATATTATAATGGATAATGACATTAATGTTACATACCTACATAAATACATACATGAATACTCAGAAGATTTAGAAATATTGTGTGGGCGATTTTGATGGGGACGTTCTCACATGTGCTCCAAGTGTACGCCGTTGGATGATCTCATCACATGAATCTCAAGATCATCATTTGATGGCATAGGCTTGGGGCTTGGGGTTGGTATATATACCCGCCCCGGCCTTACTTCATCTATAGTACTTGGGCCCAAATCGATCTAGAGAGAGAGTGATGGGGGAAGTGATGGGGAGCTTGACTGGCTTAAATGCTCAGATATTGGTAGTACGGGTACAGAACGTGGACTACCACCGAAGCTATATACAGCAAGATAACTTAATTATTGGGGAAGTAATTAATAATGAGAGAGATTGAATGCGGGTAGGTTGGACTACTACTACTGGATCGACAAGATCGATCACTAGATGATTTTGAGGGTGTTTGGTAACATAAGTTAATGTGTTTATCCTTCTTATAAAAGTACTTCTATTTTTGAGAAGTCAAAAGTTATGAGAAGTTTGTATGGTAAAGTATTAGTTTGTTAGAGATTAAGAATTGTTTAAGAGAAAAAAGACAAATTTAATGCGCAACAACTCGATAAAAGTAACTTCTCATAAGTCAAAAGCAAAAAAAATTGCTTTGAAATTTTTTTTTCTATTTATATAAGTCATTTTATTCTTACATTCCATATATGTTTTTCTACTTTTTGACTTATATAAGTAGAAAAGTTACTTATTATTGTGTTGCCAAATACCCTTGAATCATTTTAATGGCATCCCTGATCATACCCTAAACTAGCTAGTTCGATCCAAATTTGGTGAGTTACTACTTACAACTACTACTGCTCCATCTTGATCCAAAAGAATTGAAGAAAAATAAGAAATAAGTAAAGAGATTGAGTTAAAGTTGGTACCTAAGAAACACAAACACTCTTCGAAGGGTGCCATGTCCTTGTTGTGTCCCTGTCGTGTTTTCATGTCGTGTCCTGTTTTTAGTTGAAATTTTAAGAAAAAAAAACTCGTATCGTGTCCATGTTCGTTTCCCCTCGCCATGTCCGTGCTTCCTAAGTTGGTACTCATCCTCTCTTGCCAAAATAGGAATATGATTCAAATAAAACAAAAGTATTATTAAATAAGAGTGGGGATATATTGGGCCAATCGTGGATAGAGTGGACAGCGGCATACATTGATGTTACAATCCCACATGGATGTGAGGATATATATATATATATATATATATATGAATCCTTAAGCAGCTTTCTCTCCCAAGCGAAATTTCAAAAGTGAGTTCTATCCAAGAGTTCGTTTCAGAATCATTGAGCAACAACAATATGTTTCAAGTTTGTTAAATTGGTGTCCATATGGGCATGACTTGCAATCCGACTGACTTGAAACGAATCACCATTAGTAGGGGATCCGTTCTAGACCGTGGCCGCGTGCATGACATATATGTAAATTACTTCAATAAAGAAATAAAGAAAGAAAACTGAGAATATCTCAACTAATACAATTAGTAGTATTTATTATTGTTGACAGCTTTAGTCCGAACTTCAATTCTCATTTCACCTCGTCGAAAGAAGAAAGAACAAAGAAAATAAGGTTTGGAGGTTGAAAACGGAGTGGACGGACTCAACCCTGGTTTTAGACTCACCGTGTTAACTCGGTAGGCGCGTAGGAGCGCTAGGCATAATTGGTCCTGGTTCCAAGAAGTTAGGTATCAGGAATTAGCTGGCCTAAAAATTATGAAATAAACAAAACAAATTTGTTTGTTTGCTTTTGTTTCAGTAACCATACAAGACCTCGAATTCATCTAAAATTTCCCCCAAATTCAGCGGAGCTTCACGCCCCCCCGTCTCCTCCTTCTGATGGAGATGGAGATGGAGATCAGGTACTCTCTGTGGTACCTGTTGGTATCAACTGTAATATTCCAAGCATGGGCTATTGAGAACGAGTCAAAGTCCCATATCGAGATTCTGACTCGGAAGCTTCTAGAAGCGGCAAGGGAACCCGAATTCTTCGATTGGATGAAAATGGTCAGAAGAAGAATCCACCAATACCCGGAACTGGCTTTTCAGGAGCACAAGACGAGTGAACTCATTAGATCAGAGCTTGATTCACTCGGAATCGGGTACTCTTGGCCCATCGCCAAAACTGGTATTGTGGGTTCTATTGGGTCAGGTGGGAACCCCTGGTTCTCCCTCAGAGCCGACATGGACGCCCTACCCATCCAGGTGCTTCACTCTCCTCTCCATTTTGTTCTGCATTTTGAGCTACTTTATTGTGATTTTTTTACAAACTTTGCAGACAACACTGTATATACTAATTGCTCAGTTTAGTTGACCATCCCTTTATCTGTTCTGTTCTACTTTTGTAATTTCTTTATACAGCAATGCAACTCGGACTTGTTTAGGTTAGAATTCAGTGTGGTTACACTTTAGTTTCTTTTTATCAAACACTAATCATTTAGAAGGAATTGCTTTAGGGTTATAATTGTCTTTGATTTCTCTTTAACTTTTCCTCTTCTTTTTTTCAAAAGCAAACATGGATCATTTGGATGGAACTGTTTGGGTTAGAATTAACTTTGTTGCTCTACTTTTATCAAAAAAAAACATGAATCATTTGGAAGAAACTTTTTGGGTTAGAATTAACTTTGGGTAGAATTAACTTTGGTTGCTCTATTAAAAAACATGAATCATTTGCATGGAACTGTTTGGGTTAGATTTAACTTTGGTTGCTCCCCATGGATCATTTGGATGGAATTGTTTGAGTTAGCATTAGCTTTGATTTCCTCCATTTTTCCTTGCAAAAAATGAATCATTTGGAAGGAACTATTTGAGTTATTGCTCTAATTTTGATAACTAAAAATGGATCTTTAATAGGAGTTAGGAGACTGGGAGTATAAGAGCAAGTATGACGGAAGGATGCACGCTTGCGGTCATGACGCTCATGTAACAATGCTTCTTGGAGCAGCTAAGTTGCTTCAACACCGGAAAGACGAATTAAAGGTGTATAAACTGCCACACAATTTAATCATAATGCTGATTCAATGATAAATTCTGTTCATTCAGGTACTAAATTGAGCTGTTTTTTTTTTTTTTGGGCTGTTGTTAAAGGGAACTGTGAAGCTTGTTTTCCAACCCGGAGAAGAAGGTGCTGCCGGGGCGGACCACATGCTAAAAGAGGGTGCTCTTGATAACATTCCCGCCATTTTCGGACTCCATGTTATACCTCAATTACCTACTGGCAAAATTGCTTCAAGACCTGGTCCATTCCTTGCTGGATCTGGACGGTTCTTAGCAACAATTCGAGGGAAAGGTGGGCATGCAGCGATTCCACATGAAACCAAAGATCCAGTTCTCGCAGCATCGTTAGCAATTCTTGCACTCCAACAGATTGTATCGCGAGAGACAAATCCACTGGAAGCCAGAGTAAATTTCTTCTCCTCTTATTGGTGAAAGCTTCTTTATATATTGCAGTGTGATGTACAAATCAATCAAATAGTGAATAGAAAAAATTTATCCTTCCCCGATCAATGAAATCTTGTTTACATACTGTAGTTAGAGGAATAAGACAAATAGTGAATAGCTCTTATCCTGAGCTAGTTGAAGGCACATGCGTTTGCACGCGTACATTATATTTAGGAATGTATTATATGTGGAAATAATGTTTATGATCTAGGCATTAAGTTTCCTTATACTGTTCTATAAAAATAAGGGTAAAATGTGGAAAAGAAAATTAAGAAGAGATGTTGCATATTTAATGCGAGAATTATTTAACACAGAGTAATACTATTAAATCTTATTTCATGCTTTTTTTTTTCTTGGAAACAATCTTATTTCATGTTTTAGTTGGGCCATTTAGTCATAGAGAAATGGCAAATATACCTTCATTGCAATAAAAAAAAAATAATAATAAAAAATTAATGATAAGAAAGGTATTTGTAAGTTTGGCAAAATTATTAACTTTCAGGTTTTGGTACAAATACGACAATTGTGCTGCATTATATTTAGGAAGTTTGATATGTGAAAGTGATATTTATACAAAAACACTACAAATTTTCTTAAACAGGTTTTGTAAATATGGGGGTAAAATGTGGAAAAAATTGACTAAAAAGACTTATTACTTGATGTGAGAATTATTACTTATTTAATGTAAAAGTTACCGTTTAATGTTATTTAAACTAATTTAATCTCGAAACTCTTTACATGCTGGATATACCCTTGGTTACAAAAAGAATTATAAAGTTTTCTTTTACTAAAGAGGAAAACTCATAAGGGTACTTTCAAAAGTTTGGCAAAAATGACTACACAGTAACTTTCAAGTTTTATTTATTCTGCAACATAATAAGTTGGTTTACATCTAGAAGTTCAGACTTCAGGGTTAAGTCTTACAATTTTACAAATTGCACAGGTCCTTACAGTTGGGTTCATTGAGAGTGGCCAAGCAGAAAATGTAATCCCAGAATCTGTGAAATTTGGAGGCACCTTTAGAAGCATGACAAATGAAGGACTTTCATACATTCACCAAAGAATCAAAGAGGTACACTAAAGAACACTCATCTACTGAACTTAATAGCTTTCTATCTCTGGTAGAAAAAGAAACCTTGCAAGAACGAACATTTGTTTTCTTGACAGGTCATAGAAGCTCAGGCAATCGTGCATCGGTGCAGTGCTGTTGTGGACTTCATGGAGGATAAATTAATACCGTACCCGGCAACTGTGAATGATGAAAAAATGTATGAGCATGCCAAGAAGGTTGGGGAGGGACTACTTGGTGAAAGTAATGTGTAACTAAGCCAAATGGCAATGGGAGCAGAGGACTTTAGCTTTTACTCAAAGAAGATGGCGGCTGCGTTTTTCTTTATTGGGATCAAGAATGAGACTGTGAAATCAGACAAGCCGTTGCACAGCCCGCACTTCACTGTTGATGAGGAGGTTCTTCCCATTGGAGCAGCTTTCCATGCTGCTGTTGCAATCACTTACTTGGATAGCCATATTGTTTAAACTCATTAGTAACTTGGTTTTATTTTTATTCTTTTTATTTTTTGCCAGGCTAGTAACTTGGGTTTTCACTGTTGGTAAGTGTAATCTTCAGAAAATGAATATTTAGTTCAAGCATCAGATAGAAAATGTATATAAAAATATTTGGTTAAAACAGAAAACTTTCTTCCACTCAAACTTTTAGAGGTGCAGAACCAATTACCCTTCTGGAGCTCCAAAATGCTTAGGTATGATAAATATTTGACAAATTCCGATAAAAAAAAAGATAAATATTTGACAAATAGATCATGCCTTCACGATAAAGGGACTATGCAATTATGCATAAAACATGATTAAACCTGCAACCCAAACCTTTTGGAATAAATCACATTGGGGGCGCCTTTAGCAGCATTCCCACAGTTGGTCACAACGGTCGTGGCGAGTTGTGTTCCGAATCTAAGTAATCAGAGTTTGAAGCAAGAACGGGTGTGTCGGAGCGGCCATTGGAGTGTGGTTCAAAGCGGGGGGAGCGCGAGGTTCTAAGGCGAGAGCATCACCCCTATTCTACGGTTTAAGTTACTAGGATCTGAATATTATTTCAGATGTAACCAAACAGACTAGAAATTTTATCCCGGTAACTAACTACACAAGACCTTGTGTCGGTATCACCTAAGATTTCCCCCAAATAAAGTAGAGGTCTCGCTCAATGTCTCTTCTAGTTTTTTCTTCTAATGGAGATGGAGATTAGGTACTTTCTGTGGTACCTGTTGGTATCAACTGTGATATTCCAAGCATGGGCTATTGAGAACGAGTCGGAGTCCGATATCCAGATTCTGACTCGGAAACTTCTGGAAAAGGCAAGGGAACCCGAGTTCTTCGATTGGATGAAAATGGTCAGAAGAAGAATCCACCAATACCCGGAGTTGGCTTTTCAGGAGCACCAGACAAGTGAACTCATCAGATCAGAGCTCGATTCACTCGGAATCAGGTACTCCTGGCCAGTCGCCAAAACTGGTGTTGTGGGTTCCATTGGGTCAGGTGGGACCCCCTCGTTCTCCCTCAGAGCTGATATGGATGCCCTTCCCTTGCAGGTACTACTACTCTCTCCATGAAGTTTGACGGGCCCAATTTTGCCCTGCATTTCAAAGTTACTGTAACAGTGTAACTGCTAATTGCTCTGTTTAGTTGACCATCTAATTTACTTCAATTTTTTCTTACCGCAATGCAACTTGGACTTGTTTATGTTAGAATTTACTGGGATTCTACTATAATTTTTCTTTACCAAACATGGATTATTTGGGTTAGGATTAGCTTTGTTGCCCTAATTTCTGTTTTTTTTTTTACCAAACATGAATCATTTAGATGTACCTGTTTGGGGTTAAGACTTGAAAACTTTTATTTGCTCCATTTTTCTTGGACACCAAACATGAATCCTTTCGAAGGAACTATTCAATTGGAACGGATTGTGTACAATTTTGATACCTAAACATGGGTACTTTGGCAGGAATTAGTAGATTGGGAGTATAAGAGCAAGAACGACGGTAAGATGCATGCTTGCGGTCACGATGTTCATGTAACAATGCTTCTTGGAGCAGCTAAATTGCTTCAGCACCGGAAAGACGAACTGAAGGTGAATATGCTATCACTGATTCAACGAGAAATTCTGTTCATTCAGGTACTGACTTATGCTGTTTTTAACATGGGTTGTGTTAAAGGGAACTGTGAAGCTTGTTTTTCAACCAGGAGAAGAGGGCGGCGCCGGAGCATAACACATGCTAAAAGAGGGTGCTCTTGAGAACATTCCCGCTATTTTTGGATTACATGTTATGCCTTCCTTGCCAACTGGTACAATTGCTTCAAGACCTGGTCCATTGATGGCTGGAGCTGCACGGTTTGTAGCGACAATTCAAGGGAAAGGTGGGCATGCAGCAAACCCACATGGAGCTAAAGACCCTGTTCTGGCAGCGTCGTTCACCATCCTCGCACTCCAACAGATTGTATCTCGAGAGACAAATCCACTGGAAGGCAGAGTAAATATTCCTTCCCTAATCTCTGTCAAAGCTTCTTTATCTAATGCAGGGTGATGTATTAAGCAAATAGTGAATAGCTAATCTTCTTCTTCCCTTACCTGTGAAAGCTTGTTTCCATACTGTAGTTTTGAGGAATTAGGCAAATAGTGAATAGCTCTTATCATGTATTAGAACCCCTGGAAAACTACGAGGATGCAAATTGTTGCTTCCCTATTACCCCTAGTAATTGAAACGTAAACTAAATAAGAAAACCATCAACACAATACTTTCACTAGGGTTGTTTTTAAGGCAGTACGGTAATTTATCTTGTACAAAGTAACTACCAAAGACAACTGATTTTTTTTGCCGACGCAAACGCATGCAGTGGACTGGTATTTAGGAAGTGAGAAGTCTTGTATGCAAAAGTGATGCTTATGATTTAAACACTAATTTATTACATATTTCTGTAAAAATAAAAGAAAAATATGGAAAGGAAAAGTAAAAAGAGTTATTGCAAATTAAATGAGAAAATTATCTACCATATGCAATAAAACTAAATCTTATAATTTCATGCAATAGTTGGCTTTATTTGATCATTAAAAAAACACGAAACATAGCATCATTAACAAAAGAGTAACATTTAGATGATGTGAGAAGGGCATTGTTGAAAATTTGGGAAAAATAATAACTTTCAGGTTTTGATACAACAATAGTATTGATATGTGTTTTCTACTGACAGGGCTTAATAGATTATGCTTGGAACCACTAGATATATACTGCAACATGCTAAGGTGGTTAAAATCTAGCAAAATCACACATCTTGCATTTTACAAATTGTACAGGTGGTTACAGTTGGGTTCATTGAGTGTGGCCAAGCAGGAAATGTAATCCCAGCATCTGTGAAATTTGGAGGCACCTTTAGAAGCTTGACCACTGAAGGTCTCTCATACCTTCGCCAAAGAATCAAAGAGGTACGTACTCCAAAAGAAAACTAAGCTACTGACCTTAATAGCTTTTCTATCTTGGGTAGACAAAGACACCTTGAAAATATGTTTCCTTGACAGGTCATAGAAGCTCAGGCAATCGTACATCGATGCACTGCCGTTGTGGACTTCATGGAGGATAAAATAATACCATACCCAGCTACTTAGAATGACGAAACAATGTACGAGCATGCAAGAAAGGTTGGGGCGGGACTTCTTGGTGACTCCAATGTGTATTTAAGTCCAACGACTATGGCGGCAGAGGATTTCAGCTTTTACTCACAGAAGATGGCAGGCACATTTTTCTTTATTGGGATGAAGAACGAGACCATGAAATCAGATAAGCCGTTGCACTCGCCACACTTCATCGTCGATGAGGAGGTTCTTCCCATAGGGGCAGCTTTCCATGCTGCTGTTGCAATCACTTACTTGGATAGCCATATTGTTTAAACTTAAGGTAACTTGTGTGTTCGCTGTTGGTTAGTGTAATTTTCAGAAAGGAATATTTGTTTCGAGCATCAAATTCAAAATCAGTAACGCAAGAGAAAAACTAACCTCAACACAACTTTTAGAAGTGCAGAACCAACAGACTTTTGGAGCTCCAAAATGTCCAATAATGCTAAATCTTCGACATATAGATTAGTGACAAGCTTCCATTGCCCAAAAAGAAATAGATTTGATCACCAAGGCCTCCAGAAATGAAGGGAACAGTAAAAAATACCAGCTAAAGCCCTTTAATTAGTAATTACTGATCTGTCATAAAGGCGGTAAGGTGTAACAGCAATACTTGAAATGTGAAATTGCTCACTGATCATCAGTTCTTGCCTTCAAGATAAAGAGACTAGACATCCCTACAAAGCTCAATAAACCTTCGAGAAAAGAATAAGCTGTACAGTACAGAGACCACCTGACATCGGCAAGTAGTTCATGACTTGGACAACTTCCATTTGAGAAACTTGAAAAAATAAGGCATTAAATTGGGTTTGGGACTTGGGAGTACATGATGAGCTTATAAAGTATACTCAGGTATAATGCTTTTTATTTCTGTAGAAACTTGCATTAGTTGGTCCATTAGTTTGCTATTAGGAGTGCTGATCACAGAAGCCACAGCAGAAAACATGATTCAACCTGCAGCCCAAACAGTTTTGAATAAACCATAGCCTTCATAGATAGATTCAAAGCCTAGAGTTGTCAAAACTTTTGAAAAGCCAAGTTCCTCCAAGCATCAGCAGAAACGAAACAACCACACTCATGACAATCAAAATGAAAATTAGCAACAGCCAGTTAACTGTACAAAAAGAAATTTTACTCTTGTTTGTCGGATGCTTGGTCTCTTGCCGGATTATGCTTGCTAAGACTTCTGATCAGTCAGGTCTCACGGTCATGTCTTTTGCTATTAGGAGTACTGATCACATAAACCAAAGCATAAAACATTATTCAACTTGCAACCCAATCCGTTTTTGGAAAAGCATAGCCTTCATAGATAGATTCAGAACCTCAAGTTCTCGAAGCTTTCGAAATGCCTAGTTCCTCTAATAAGCATCAGCAGAAACGAAACAGCCAAACTCATGAGAATCAAAACGGTAAATATCAACCCACTGTTAACTGTATAAAATGAGATTTTACTCTTCAAGCTTTTTGTCGGACGCTTGGTCTCTTGCTGGATTATGCTTGCTACAGAACCCTTATTCCTGACTCTTATAGTCTTTGCATTTGATCTTTGCATTTCCAATCTGATCCTCCTCTGTGCAATTCCCTGAAGTGGATTTGTCTGTAACATGACTGAGAGACCTGACTGATTGGAATTCCTGTGTGTCCCAGGCTTCTCAGCTACTATTGAAGATTCTAGTGGTTTCGAGTATGGTGTTGTGTCATCAAGCTTGACAATATCATCCTTCAATATGTCTGCAAAACAATCGTCTTCCGACTCCAAAGCCTGATCCTGGAATTTAAGATAATTTTCACAAGTTTGAGTCCCTTTCAGGAAATAATACTGATGTGACGCAATATGTGGACCCATTTATTTTAGTTATTTTTCTAATTACTCTTAGGATAGGAATAATTCCTTATTAGCTAGATTTATATTTTGTTAGAATTTCCTAAATTTGTTTTCTATTAGAATTAGGTTTCTTTAGCATCAAGTTATTTATTTTCTTACAAATAAGGCCCTAGGCCATAGGTTGTAATCAGTTGTTTTACTTTGAAGTTTTAATGAAAGTGTTATTTTAATTGGGTAAATTAAAATTGTTGCTTGCGCCGACTTATTTACACCAAATAAAGTACGGAAATTCTGAACAAGTGCGGGAGTAAGCCTAACCTCATGGTTGATCTCAGATTCATCAGGTTTGTCAGTAGAAAGAGAATCCAAACCAGTCATCTGATTCTTTGAGGAGCAATCCATTGCCTTGTCCTTTCCACTCGCACTCGTTTGTGAATGCTGTATGTCTAGACCAACCTGGGCTCCAGCACAAAGATCGGTATTTGTATTTGATGAGTTTGCATTACTCCCTGACTCACCATTTTGACTGTCATTCTTCACAGAATCATCAAGTTTCCTCCGAATGCGACAAACAACAAAAGGATCCTGCAAACCGGAGAAAAAAAAAGTGAGTATAGAGCTATTCAGGAAACACCTTTATCCACAACCTAACACATACTGAAGCGAGAACTAAGTCGCCGGAAGAGAATCTTACATGATGTCTTTCATGTCAAGAATGATAGTAATAGATATGAAGCAGACAAAATTGGTTCAACTGAAATCGAATAGAAGAAAAGGATCTAACCAAATCAATGAAAAACAAGTTCAGGGGATAGAATCAATTATGCCCAAGGAAGAGATAACGAGTTCATAATCAGAAATAGTTACATGTATATTAGAGAAGGATCATCACCACTCACCTGACATCCATCGGTCTTGTTTCTTTTAATACAATACTCATGCATTATCCACTCTGTTCTCTCCCCTTTTGGTGCCCGACCTAGGTGGAACACCAATGTCCTCTTTGTGCCAATCACATTAGATCCTGACTTAATGCCACGCTCTTTCCCAGTTGCTTTCCAGAAGCCAACTTCAGTAGCCCTCCTAGCTTGTGAACCATTTGGATATTTCCTCCCGCTAGGAGAAAAGAAGAACCACTCGTGATCAGACTTAATGATGGATTTAGCTGCTCAAAAATAAACTAACAGTCATCAGGACCCAGCTTGAGCTTCAAAATGTAACAACTTGTAATACTCATTTAAGCACTAGAGTCACGAGAGAGAGAGAGAGAGAGAGAGAGAGAGAGAGAGAGAGAGAGATTGAAAATTCTAAATCCAATTAGGATGCTTTAGATCTCTTAGGCAATGTCTGGATGACAGAAAATGAATCGCATTTAAGGGGTTTTTGGTTTGGTTATTAAACCCGGAATTGCGATTCCCCTAAAAGTGGGGGATTAGCAAACCCAAGGGTGGTGGGTTTGCGATTCCCACTCCAATCCTATTCCTCCCCAAGAATCCTATTCCTAGAATGGGATTCATTTCTGTCATCCAACCTTAAAGATTCAAAACGAAAAGTAATCTATCTACACCCAACAAAGTTCTAATTGATAAAGAAAATTCGGAACAAGAAACAGAGTAATTTGAAATCCAAGGAGGGCCTAAAGTTGGTCTAATCTCAATATTTTTATAAAAAAAAACTGACATTAAAACAAGGAGAACATTAATCAATTATTGCTATAGTTTGTAAAATAACAGAATATTTATCATCTCTACCCAGAGGAATCAACGGTCTAAATTGCAAGGCTCAATAGTACAATATATGCCGTCATTTCAGATCAAAATGATCACAGCCATTGAATTTACGATCTAAGGGTGAGTAACTACAAACGGTATACTAAAATATTTGACTATTCAAAGACAGAATGAGAAAATCAAAACGACCACATTTTTTAAGCGTGGTCCCACGGAACACTGAAACAAACAAACAGTAACAGAACTGACAGGAACAAGATAAACAAAACAAGAACCCTAATTAAATAACTAAAGAATTCGAATCGAATATTATAGAGAAAGGGGGTTGGCTTTTAAGCTTTAATCATACCTGGCAAATCCCAAGGCTCAAATTTACAGATATCAACCTCTGGAATCACATCATCGCAATTCTCTAACCCTTGAATCTTCCTCTTCAGATAATGAGAAATTAGTTCTACATCTGTTGGTGAAAACCTAAAACCAGGAAATCTTGTAGAAAACTCCATTTTGAATTCAACTATCAAATAAAACTTAAAAAAAAAAACCCTCTTCCAGGTTCTAATAAAAGAAGAGTAAAAATTAGGGTTTTTATACAAACTTCAGAAGAGTAAATGTTAGGGTTTTTATAAAGGTTTTCTTTTACTCAGCAAAGTAGATATACCCTATCCTGTCTTGACTCTTCTGTTTTCGTCGGTTCTCTCTTCTTTTTGTCTTTGCTTCTTCTTTTTTGTGAAGGATCGACGATGGTGAAAGACCAAAAGCCCAAAAAAAAAAAAAAAAAGTTTGGAAACTTGACTCGATTCTGACGTTTCGTCTTTATGGGTCTTCTACTCTTCTCTCAGGAGTCAAGCTTCGTCTTGGCACGTGTGGTGTGCAGCTGTTTGTCTTCATAAGGGTGATAGTTTACCACGTGGCAGACATGTAGAGTAGCGGGGCCCATTTAGTGAGTCAGATTTTGATGAAAACTTGATGGTCCTTGGATGCTGACAAGTGTATTCCACTTTGTCGTTGGAGAATGGATATTGATTGATGCACCAGACGGGGATGATGGAGGTCATGGATGATGGATGTTAAATCAGCCTTTGTATATCTCCAAGTCGGTATGGTTGGCGGTGTAAACGAGTGTAGAAATAAGTGGGGTAGTAATAAAGAAAACGCGTGAGGAAGTAAAATTGTACTTTGAAAAATTACAAAAATATCTATATTTATAACCTTAGTAACCAAAATCGGGGTGATAGTCCTGTTTTAGAATTTCGTGCTCCCATTTTGAACCACACTGTGACGTTCTCATTTTGAAAGCATTCTCGAACTAAGGACATTTTTCAATTCATCACTTTGATGTTTTCGCTCTCGTTTATGCTCCCGTTACTTCGAGTATTAGACTAATACCTTTTTAATTTGTGCATTATTTAGTATAAACTCAACATAAAGAACAACTCCTAAGAGAACAACTCCGACATAAGAAAACAAAAGCTTTGATAAAAAACTGGTGCAATCCATGTGCACAGGGATTAGCAATTTTGGTGTCCATGCCTGTAGTTCTTATCTTTGGTACTTGGTAGGTTTTCAAAATGTTGCACATAGTCATATGTTCATTATAATGGTGATTGGTGAGTAAGCAGATAGGCTCTCTCACAAAGTCTTCTTTTACTTTCCTAAATTGTTCCAAAAAGAAGTTCTGTTAAATCAAGCTGGATTTCCAGTAAGCTCAGATTGAAGAATCTTTATATGAACAGCTTCAGAAAAAAAAAAAAAAAAAACTTGCAATACTTTCTGATTGTTTCTCTTCTAGCTATCAACAGATGCTTTTGCAAGAAAATGTTCTTGGAAATAAGAAGCGTATGAACAGAACCTGGAAATTATGATATCCTAGCCTTAAAACACAGTGACATAAAATGGCATCTTCCCATAAAAAATGAAATGAGCCATCCATTTTACACTCTCAACTTGGGGATCTTCGTCGCTAAAATTTGAACCCAGACGACAATTTTCCAGAATAACTTCCGGGTCTTCGCCAAAAATGTGATAGCAAGGATAGATAGGGGAGCAATTAATCTAAATGGGATTGATTCAATGGCTGTTTCAACTTCGAAGCATCAAAAGTTAACAGTATGATGTTTGTCCTTAGACTAGCTAACTGTATCATTCAGATAAAGCAAGCAACCAACCAGCTCGAACTATCAAGAACTAAATAATCCTTTTGAATTATCAGAACTCTGCCCATTTACAAAGGAAATTCGACATCCGAATGCAATCTAAGTTATAGATAGTAAGGCAGCTATTTTTATCTGCTGCAAGTATGAACTTAAGCATCAATTGAACAAAAAATTGATTGCATATATATGGGTTTGAGCTTCTTGATCCGGATGTCATCTGTACTTCAAAAGCTCCACAAAAGCAATTCTAGAATAGAGAAATATGAACCCAATCTCGCGAATTGTGCTTCCTAGTTGAGTGAGGATCCTAGTGACATGCTAGCATTTGATTAATCACGCCATGAATCCAAATGATATCCAACATTGAACCAATATCAACCAATCATAGATTTGTATGTTCCTGGTTTTGCTCGAAGGGAAAGAAGCCATCATCAATCCAACTGCAACCAGGTAACTTCCTCAGTTGTTTTTCCTTCATCCTCCTCCTTACCTCTGAAACATCATACCATCTATCAATGGCGGCATAAATATTTGATAACGAAACATAATTACCCGGATTTTGGGGCTCAATTTCGAAAAGTTTAAGTGCTACAATCTCCCCTAACTTGACATTCGAATGTAGCTTACATGCCCCAAGTAAAGCACCCCAAGCACCAGCATGAGGCTCCTCAGGCATAGATTTAATGAGCTCACAAGCTTCTTGTAATTTCCCGGCTCGACCAAGAAGATGAATCATACAGGCAAAATGATCTGGAGAGGGAACAATTGAGTAGTCATTCTTCATGGAATTGAAATACCGGTGTCCCTCTTCAACAAGACCTGAATGACTACAAGCCGCTAAGATAACTGTGAAGGCCACATCATCAGGGGTCACTCCTTCAGCTACCATTCGATCAAAGAGACAAACAGCCTGAGCACCAGCCCCGTGAATCGACAGCCCGTGGATCATTGAACAATATGAGATCAAATCCTTCTTTGGCATCCCCTCAAATAAACTAGTTGCCCTTTCCATGTTCCCACACTCAGCATTCATGTGTATAAGAGCCGCAGCAACATGAACTCGACGAATATCGATTGAAATTCTCGTCAAATAAGAATCAATCCATTTAGCCAATTCCAAGTTACGCACTTGAGAACATGCTGACATCAATCCAACCATTATAAATTCATCTGGCTTAATATTCTCCCCAAGCATCATGAAGAAAATCTTCACAGCCTCGTGAGGCCGTCCATTCTGTACATATCCTGATATCAATGCCGACCACACAACAATATCTCTATCCGGCATTTGATCAAATAAAAATCTTGCCGTGGCCATATCACCAACCTCTGCATACCCAACAATCAACGACGTGTAAGCAACAACATTTTTCTTGGGCATTTGTTCGAACAGTTCCCGGGCACTCCTGAAATCCCTAAATTTTACATACCCATCTATCATTGCATTCCAAGACGCAATATTACGACAAGGAATTTCATCAAACAGCTTCCGAGCCGAACCCAAATCACCGAAATTCGCATACCCCACAATCATAGCCGTCCAAGAATACTCATTTCTCTCAGACATTTCCTCAAATAACATCCGAGCAAACTTAATCTCTCCACACTTCCCATACAAATCAATCAAACTGGTTCTCACAAAAATGTCTGCTTCCACTCCATACCTCACAACCAAACCATGAAGTATCTTTCCTTCTCTTAGCGCCAACCCTTTGGAACATGACTTGATCAAAGGAGGAAATGTGTAAGTATCAGGAACCATATCAGATTGTTTCATACGGTTGAAAATACTAATAGTATTAGATAATGAGGATTTTTCGCAATGCCCTTTGATGATTGAGTTCCAGAGACAAAGGTTAGGTTGTGAGACGCGATTAAAAACACTAAAAGCGTAAGTAATGTTAGAGAAAGAGTTGCAGAGACAGACGAACTGGGATATGAGGAAGTTATCTTGTTCTAACCCTTTTTGGATGATTCGAGCGTGTATTTGTTGGAGATTTCTGAGGGTTTTGCATTTCTTGAAGAGGGTTTCAATGGAGAGAAACGAAGGGGATGATGTTTGATGATGATGACGATGATTCAGAAATTTAATGGGCGAAGAAGGAAGGTAAGAAGAAGAAGAAGAAGAAGAACGGCGGATTATGCTCATAGAGGGGAAGAACAGGAGTGTTACATTGCTTTGTTTATGTTATGTTTTCACTGGCTTCTTCACGTCACTCGCCTTGTTTGACGAACTTGGGGAGAATGGGGTCCCCATGGTCAAGAGTCAAGACCCAAGAAAACAAATGAAACAACTTCCAAGTATTCAGTCATACAGATTTTCTTACTCAAAAAAAATCGGTCATAGAGATTTGGGAAATTTTATAGCCACAATACATTCCGTTGTTGGCAGATTTGAGGAGAGAGGAAGAGATCGTGAGAGAACACGTTCAGTGGCATCACCAAATTTGAGGGTTGAAATCTCATATTTGATGATATGGGGAGCTTAGAATGCTAGTGGAACATTGCTTGAATTGAGGTCCGAACGATGGAAAGAGGGCTGATCGATGGATTGTCTATCGATTGATTCGACAGTTCTTCGAAAAGAGGGGAAGAAGGGGTGAGAGTTACAAGTTAGTAAAAAGTGGAGTGTTCATCCGTAGATCATCCCATGGATTTCATCGTTGGGGAATCCGAGGATCTCACTAAACTTGCTCTAACGGGGTTGTGTAAAGATTCAAAGCAATACCAATTGCCAAATATACTAACTAATACAACATTTTTAATCTCTTAAAGAAAACTTTAACCATGATGACTCATGAGGGTGAAGAAGGTTTGTAGCTTGAAAAAGAAAAAAGAGATGAACTCACATGCTAAACTTGAATTAAAGGAATGATTCCTTAACAAGGGTTGTAACCAATAGTGAAGTGATGTTTTTACAAAAGAATATCTTAGCAACCCCATCTTTTAAGCCATGAGTATGGTTTTACAAACAATCTTTCTAAAGAATGACATTGAAACAAGTATATCTCCACACTTGCATGATTCCAAGGATGTTTTGGAAATTGCTCGTCTATGGAGTTCGGTTGGAAGAACCATGAGATGTTCCTGCAAGGAGCTCGCTTATTTTTAGGGTTTTTTTTTTTTTTT